>SNQJ01S0019760.1:219746-231384 GCA_010110895.2 Picea sitchensis
GGCCTCGGCCAGAGTCTTCCCTGCCACGGTCTGCTTTTGGAGCTGCTGTAGCTCCTTCCAGATTTGCTCGTTCACCTGCTTCTCTTTGGCTAGACTTGTCTGGAAAGAAGTCTTCAGCTCTTGGAGATTTTCCATTTCTTTCTTGAGTCTACTGATTTTAGACTCCTGCAAATTCATTCTCTCCATAGACTTATCCAGATCTATGGTGCCTTCTGGTACCTGTACTGCTGTTGTGGATGGAACTGTTGTCACTGTCACTGTGCTCAATACTGTAACAGGGATAGTGCTTAAGGGGATGCCTTCCAATGTCTTTGTCTGCTCTTTCTCCTTTAACAGTTTTTCCATCTCGGCCTCCATCTCCCTCAACTGAGCATTCTGCTCCATGAGTAATCTTAGCATTTCATCTTTTTCTCCTTCTTTTTCGGCTATCTCTTTCGTTTGCAGATCCTTCGTTGGAGGGAGCTTTAGCTGCTTCCTTAAGGACGTGATGTCTGTGTTTTTCTTCTTAATCATTTCTTCAGCTGCTTTGACATTCGCGGGATCATAGCCAATCTTGAGGACCAGCTCCTCCAATGTTTTGATTTTGTTGTCCTTCGCGAAGGATGATATTTTCTCCATCTTTAGCTGTGTCTGGGCATTGCTCAAAGCTACTCGATACTTTGAAGCAGAAGCTGTAGCGTGGGATAAAGTGTGGAAAACCATCTCTTCGGTCTACTTATGCAGATCCATCTGGTCCGCTGGGTGCACGTCCTTGGCCTGGAACTCGACTGTGACCCTTTTGTAATCGGATATTACTTTGGGATTCGGCACTTGTGCATGGAGGTAGGCCATATGCATCCTCCCTTTCTCTGTATCAAATGCTGAAAGGAGCCTGTGTTGAGCTGTAGCTGACTGCTTCTGAAATTGGGCATAGGCGCTGCTGGTCAGGGCCTGGTTCCTCTTTTTGATTAAGTCGTATTTCTCAAAAACACTCAATTTAGGCTCGGTCTTGCTTGGTGGAGTATCTAAGGGAGAGTCTGTGGTTTTCAATGTCTTCGCAATCTCCGTGTGTTGACTCGAACCGAAAGGTAGACTTATGGGCTTGACCCCTGGGGAGGCCACTGTGGTGGTTGTGATCTCCTACTCCAGTGTCGTGCCCGCCATTAGGACGGTCCTTGGCTTTTTGGCGTGCAGATTAAATTCCTCCGAAGACACCTCTGTTACCGCAGAAGAAGATTCTTGCCGAGGCCTCTTTTTGCTTGGGATTCTGAGGTGTGGCAGTGGGGAGTGCGCTTGTTAAGGTTACCTGCTTTTCCATCCCGACAGTTGGTCCTACGTCCACCAACCTATCAGGTTCCCATTCTGTTTGATTAGCGAACCTTTCGATTTCGGGTCTGGGCTCATGTGCATATGGGGCATTTTTATTTCTGACTCTCATCTTTGAAATGATCCCACAGGGATCATAACGCCATGTGAAACTTGTGGGGAATTTCATTTCCCTCAGCAGTTTGTCTGCTTCGTCACCTGCGCCTCTGTTGTTGCAGATGAATGAACCTATCTTCCCTTTAATCCGCAACTGTTGCTTCTTTTTGAGGGAAACAAAATGAACATCATCAGAATTCATAATTTGCCTAATATATTCCAGTGCGAAAACTCTTACCGGCATATATCTAGGAAGCTTGTATGGTGCCAACTCGCACCCGTAGACTCGGATCTCGGAGTGATTCTGGTACAAGTACCAGTCTCCTGTCTTTGCATTTTCTGAGAGGTGTAGAAATCTTCGGACTTCGTCATTTACTCGTGGCTCAGGGACGCCAGTCAGCATACTTACCACAGGGTGATAAAACTGATCAATGAATGCCGCGAAGTCGTGTTCGGCAGAATTGCGCTTTAGAAGAGACGTTCACGCTGTGACTGACTGTGGATTCCCGTCGGCGTCCATCTTCTGCATCGAGAAATTGAATCTATCTTCTTGGAAGTATATGAACATGTAAGCTAGGATGGATGAGTACCTGAACATTCCTTCAGTGGAGAAATTCACCAGTTGTTCATGGATGTTATGGGCCAAGAAGGTGTTGTAATCGAATTGGGTGGTTGGTTGTTCATCATTTGAAAAGATAGAGAGAAAACCAAGGATGGGTTCGTCTACCGACTGATCGGAATAGTACCCAAGCAGGGCGCACAATGAGGAAATAATCTGATTTCCTTTGGTGGAAAACAGAGAGGATGGGTACGGAGGATTTGTGGTCGGGAGTGGAGCAGAAGTGGGGAGGAAAAGCTCCATGATCTGAGCTCTCTGTGGGAAGGTCATTTTTTGGTAGAGCTCAGTGAGGATCTCCAGGTCGAATGGGGATGCAGACTCCGGGCGGGTTATCTGCATCATTTGGTCGATATCCTCTGGGGTAATGAAGAAAAGGGCATCCCCAGAGGAAGAAACAATGGCCTTCTGTTCGGGGACGTAGTGAGCTTGGCACTTGAGTGCAAACTCTGGGAAATGATGAATTTGTGGGAACAGATAGAGGGGCAGATTGGACCCCCAGAGCCCAATCTCGTTGCTCTAGTCTAGGAAAACTTCCTGGAGCCATGATTGCAGATTCAAGAAGTCAAAACTGCATATGGTGTCCGCTATCAACCTATCTTTGCCAACCAGAGGGATTTTATCCAGGTCGATCGGAGGCGGAACGAACGGATTCTCTTCCTCTTCAGCTGGCTTTGTTTTAAACACCATCTCCGTAATTGTACCTGCAACAAACAATCGTTAGTGGGGTCTACAGGGGTGGAGGAAAATGACGGGGAAGCAGTGGGGAGATGATAGATATGTTCTCTGGTGCGACGGGTGGTTCTGGCGCGAGGGATGAATAACGAGTGAAAATTGTTGCAACGGTATATTTATTCAATACTCGGTCGGTCGGGCGCGGGAAAACGGTCAGCATGACAACAGGCATATAATCCAGTTATTAATGGACAACGGGCCACTTGGGGTGATATGGCAGGTGATGGTGACCAAATTATACGGACGACTGACGTGGAGGTTTGGGATTGGGGGAAAAGTCACCAAAGAGGGTCGTTCATGAGTGAAGGGTGTTATGGCGCTGACACCGTGGACTGACAGTAGTAACGGGATGGGACTTCGACCCGGGGGCAAGTGGGACAAGTGGGGATAGTGGAGGATGACGTCCAGGGGTGAGGGGATGTTAGGTAGCAGGTGGGGGATTTGACCTCTGGACCAATAGAAACGTGCCATGTGTAACAAGGGGCCCGTCGAAAGGAATATTCATTCCAGACCCCCCCCCCTTTGATTAAAGACAGAACACCAAGGGGGGTCCGGAATGTGTTAAGAACCATCGATCTGCGTGCTTGTATGATGGCTGTCTAGATCCACGTGCTCCTTAATATCAATTCCGGACCCCCCCCCTCCATTAAAGGCAGAACGGAGGGGGGGGTCCGGAATCCAATGTGGACCGTCGATTTGAGCACTGGATTAAGAGCCGTCCAGATCTGCGCCCGATTTTTAACCAATTCCGGACCCCCCCCCTCCGTTAAAGGCAGAACGGGCGGCGGGGTCCGGAATCCAATGTGAGCCGTGGATTCGCACGCCCCTTTCAGGACCGTCTAGATCTGCGCACACATTACCATCGATTCCGGACCCCCCCCTTTCGTTTAAGGCAGAACGCTAAGGGGGGTCTGGAATCAAATGTGGACCGTTGATATAATCATCGCGATCTGGATCATTGAAAGGTGAATGAGACATAGGTAGGGGGCAGAAAATGTCATATGTAGGAAAACTTTAGGATAAGGGCATTTACATGGGTTTTCATTTGATTTTTCTGATATACACCACCAAGGGGGCACAAATTCAATTACACTTAGGCATTGGAGTCACAGGGTAACATCTTTATCGATCTGGCTTTATTTTGGCAAGGCAGGTAAAGCAATCAACTTACATCCTAACCTACTGTCACAAGGCAATTAACCCAGATTAAGCAGTTGGGTTAAGATTTTATTCTTTCTAGGGGCTATCTGATCAGGATTAGAAGGTCTGATCGGATGTATTCACTAACTCTAACCTAGGGGCTATCTGACGAGGATTAGATGGTCTGATCAGATGCATTCACTAACCTATCAACATTGACAATTTAAAAGAACTTGGTCATGCTTGGAAGGTATGACCAAGTTTCTATTATTGCATGGGGCCTTTGTTTCCATTCTTTTAGCCCTCTTTTCTTTTTCTTTCTTTTTTCTTTTTCTTTTTTCATTTTTTTTTTTCATTTTTTTTTCTTTTTTTTCTTTTTTCTTTCTTTTCACAAATTATTTGAAGAATCCAATATCATTTGTCAACCCAATCACCAGATACAGATAATATCCAAGTCATCAATTGATTCCCATAATTTATGGGGTTATAACAGGTGGCTCCACATGGGGATGGCACTTGCCCTGTTAAGTGCCAAGAATCCAGTTTTTCCTGTCATCCTGAACCAATCTGTCTGGTAATCTTCGTCGGTTTGATTCCAAGAAAGGTATTGAAGAAAAATGAATAGCAGCTTAGGGTCTTCTCTCCGGGCTTCAACAACTGACCTCCATCCTTCATTCGAAAAATGCAAGTAAATACTGAAAATTAAAACAGTATGTACAATGGATAGTGGTTTCTTCAAGACCTTTACTGGGGGGGAATATAATGTTTCAGCATTCTGCCATTCACAGGTGCTCCTGGCAGATCTGAACCATCGGCATTGTTCAACAGAAAGGCGTTGTTCCCTCTAAAATCTTGGATCATGTAAGGCCCTGTCCACAGATGATCAAATTTCCCATGCTTTCCCTTGTCCTCATTCCTGGCATCCCATCTCAACACCAGGTCTCCCACCTCGAAATCGTCCTCTTTGGTTCGTTTGTCAAAGATCTTCTTAATGTTCTCTTGGATGACCTGTGTTTTGTTGAAAACATCCTTTCTAGTCTGATACAAATGAATCATTTGGTTAATTCATCTCTGAGAGTCATTTGGTTCAGCTTGCATCTCTTGAAGTAACTTCATGACAGGGACTCCTAACGAAGTTGGGAAAACCGCCTATGTACCATATACCAGCTGGTATGGTGACATACCATTGGATCTTTTGGTAGTTAGTCTATCTTCCCACAGAGCAAATACCAGCTTATCATGCCAAGATTTTTTATTCTCCTGCAACGTCTTCTTGATGATATTTACCAAAGTCTTGTTTGAGGATTCCGCCAACCCATTCCCTTGAGGGTAGTAGGCTGTGGAATGTCCCAAGACAATGTGGTAATGACTGCAGAAATCAATAAGCTTCTTCGACCGAAAGGCAACTGCATTGTCAGTAATGATCTTCCTAGGACAACCAAAACGGGATAAAATATTATTTTCAAGAAATTTAATAATAACAGCGTCAGTGGCCTGCCTGCTTGGTATAGCTCTGATCCATTTGGTGAAGTAGTCAGTGGCAGTGAGAATCCACCTGTGTTGGCCCGAAGATGGAGGGTGTATCTCTCCAATGAAATCAAGTCCCCATTGCTGGAACAGAGCCTCTACTCAAATTGGTTTGAGAGGTAGAGGAAGGAGCTTCCTTTTACCCCCAATCAACTGACACTGGTGACATGCTGTTACTTTCTAATTCACATCTGCAAACAGGGTGGGCCAGTAAAAACCAGCTCTAAGTATCTTGTTAGCGGTAGCCTTCCAGTTCATATGGCCCCCACATTCACCTGCATGGAACTCCTGCAACACTTTGTCAGCTTCATCTTTGAGAAAGCAATTTAAAAGGATACCTGGAGGGTCTTTCCAATACAAATTTCCTTCTAGAATACAGAATTTCAAAGCTTTCAAATTTAAAAATCTAGCTTTAGTTTTAGTTAAACCAGGGGGAGCTTGTAAATTTTGTAAAACAAAAATAAGGTCTGCATACCAGGGAGAATTTAGAAAAACCTCTTTAACGTGTGGAGTCACCATCTCACCCTGTTCATCTGCCACGTCTAGAAAATTAATGTCAAGAGCCTGCAAGTTAGTTTCAGCCATCAGTTTGGCTAGGCCTTGGCCTTTGATCAATTTTGTGGGCTTAATTTCTATGTCGTATTCTAGAATAACTGCAATCCACTTTCCCCTTCTCCCATCAAGGTTGTCTTGTGTCAAGATATCTTTCACTACCGCGTTCGGAACATATGCTATGACGTGCAAATGAAGAATATAGACCCTGAAGTCCTTTATGGCCTTTACCAAAGCAAAAGCCTGTTTCTCCATGATATTGTAGTTTAGTGCAGCATCTCTTAGGGATTTTCTCAAGAAAGCTATGGTTTGTTCATACCCTTCGCTATTCTTCTGTAGTAATACAGCTACTATTGTATGTTTAGAGGCGAAAGAAAAAAGATAGAAATCCTTAGTGAAATCGGGACTAATCAAAACTGGGGCTTCTGTGAGTGCTTTTTTGACTTGTTCAAAGGACTGTCTAGCTTCAGAGTCCCATTTTATCTTAGCGTCCTTTTTAAGCATGTTCGTAATGTTTCGGAGGAGCTCAGCTAGATTAGGAATGAATCTTCAAAGAAAGTTAATTTGCCCTATAAATGACTGTAGTTCTTTAAGGTTTCTGGGGTGTTCTATATTCAGTATGGCCTCTGTCCTGCTGGGATCAATCATGATTCCTTCTTTAGAGATGATATGCCCCAACAATTTACCCTCTTCTAACCCAAAAAGACATTTCTTTGGATTCAATGAAATCCCGAACCTCCTACACTTTCGAAAACTCGTCTGAGGTGCCGCAAGTGTTCATCATCAGATTGGGAAAAAACCGTCACATCATATAAATAAACTACAATGAACTTACCTGTCTCTTCAACGAAGGCGATGTACATTGCCCTCTGGAATGTAGCTCCTGCGTTCATCAGACCAAAAGGAATCTTCATGTACATGAACGTGCCCCATGGGGTGGTGAAAGAAGTCTTTTCTTGATCGTTTAGGTGAACTAAGACCTGGTTGTAGCCTGAGAATCCATCTAGTAGGGAAATTCGACTGGACCCCACCACACATTGCAGGAGGTGATCCATTTTAGGCAAGGGGTAATTATCTTTCAAGGATGCTTTGTTCAGGTTTCTGAAATCTATGAAGAGCCTGATTTCACCAGTTTTCTTACGTGTAGGGACTAAATTAGAAACCCACTTAGAGAAACGCAGCGGGACTATGATCTTGGCATCATACATTTTCTTGATTTCTTTTTTTATCAAAGGAAGCAACTTGGGATTTATCCTTTTAAGTTTCCGCCTAAATGGTTTTTGATCTTCCTTTATGGGAATCCTGTGTTGTATAATGATGGTGTCATAGGCTTTCAGATCTTCATAGCCCCAGGCAAAAACATCTGAATATTCTTTGAACAGTTCAATGTACTTAAGCTTTTGTTCTGGGGGTAAAGATTTTGACAGTTTGACTATCCTAGGCTTCTCGTTAGTTCCGATATTGCAGTCTTCTACTTCTTGCCCATGAGCCTCTATTTTTGGTTTCTTAGCTACATCATCACTATCAAACAGATCTTCTAAAGGGACGAGACCTCTAGGTAAAACATTTCTTTTCAGTTGTAAAACATCGATATCCACTTCATCATCCCCTAACCTTCCAGAATCTACTGCGTCTTCTATATCTACTGTATTTACAGTATCAACGCTATCTATTTCGAATTCAGAGTTATTTACATTCTTGTTTTCATTTTCTAAATCTATGTTTGTACATTCAAAATCGTTCTTGCATTGCAGAAAGTCTTCTATCTGATTATCATTTCCAAATACTTGTCAGTACTTGATATTATCGGGCACCGTGGGTCTGCATCTCACCTCAACCATGTATGGGCGAGTTTGGCGAAAAGGAATCTTACAGGACGCGGATGTCGTGGCTAACCCATCGGCCAGAATATTCTGTCCTCTCGGCATTACCTGCAAGTCCACCTCTGCAAAACATTTCAACACGTCCAGAATGGCATTTCTGTAGGCCCTAAGACATGGATGTTTAGCAGCATATTCACCTTTAACTTGTTTAATGATCAATTCAGAATCACCCCTTACCATTATTTGCTTAGCACCAACTTTTTTCAACAGCTTCAGACCGAGCATTAAAGCTATACTCAACAACATTGTTAGTGCAGTGGAAATTTAACTTATAGGAATGGTTTTCTGAATACCTTTTTTGATGGTTATGCAACCAGACGCCAGTCCCTGCTCCTTCTTTACTCACAGCTCCGTCAAAATCCATGCTCCAGAAATCAGCAGGGAACTCTTCAGCGGTTTCATCTTCTGTCTTTTCTGCCTCATCGCTTTCCGGACTTTCATCTTGACTTTTTACACCTTCTATCATCTGAGTACCTTGTTCTTCAGTATTACCATCATTGTACAAGATGAATGAATCTAAGTCTGAGTGGGCGGAGTAGAGGGGGTAATTATGAGGTTTCTCTTGACTACTAACCATATATTTCATCAGTGTTTCTCTGTATAACCTCCTCTGTTGTCCAAAAACTGGACAGTGGCGTAGGACATATCTAGTTGTAAGGTTCCTTTGAGCTTATCTCCCCAAGACCGGGACAGCAACATACCATACTTTGGTGGGATGTCTGCAACCACCACATCCATTACCATGCTTTTTGAAGGGATATGAACCAAGGTGATGCATAGATATTTAATCAGACCAATACATTTGACTTTGCTAGAGTCAAACGAGTGTAAGTCTTTGTAAGGCCTGGTGACCTCCAATCCCAGCTTTTCCATTACTGCTTTAGGCATCAAATTGTGTGAGGCACCTGAATCCAACATGGCGTTATGCAATATCAAAACATGTATGTTCAAACTGATATAAAAGGGAGCTACATCACCAGTATCATCTCGACCATCCATGGCAGGTCCGAAAAGGAGTTCGGGGCGATCGTCAGCGAGGTTCACAGTGTCTGAGTGAGTCACTGATCCGATAGTCAAGGCTTGGGTGCCTATTCCAGGATCGATGGCTAATGCCTTTAGTACCTGTGAATGATAACCACCTCAGTTTATCAACTCTGTCAGTGGGACGTGAATTTTAATTTTGGCCAATTCTGCTTCTAGGCTAAAAGGTGTCGGCGCTCGAGTCTGACTTGTTGATTCTGCTTGGTCCATATCCTTTCGGTCAGAAGTACTAGGCAAGTTAACAGGAGAAACTTCGGGCCGTGCCAGCCTTTTCAGTATGGTGACGTTTTTCTTCACAGGGGCATCAGTTTTACCTTTCTCGTAGGATTTCTCAGCAGTGGTTTTCTCAGGAGTTTTTTGGGTCTCGGCTAACTTCTGTGTTTCGATCGTCTTTCTTGGGGAATTTCCCTCTGTCTTCTTGCTCCACAGGTTGTGTTATCGGTGTACTTCCAGAATAGCATCTTCCCAGGCTGTTTGCCCCGCATCTTCAGTCTCCCCACTCACCTTTGTTTGGTTTAGCCGAAATAGTTCCTGCTCTTCTTGTGTAAGGAAAATAGCCTCATTGTCGTGTATTCCCATGAGGTTGATATGAGTGTCTTCCAATTCCTCTATTACTTCCCCTCCATCATCAGCATAGTTTTCCTGTAGGGGAGGTCTAATCAGTGGATATGGACCCCTTTGTTCCCTTTGATCCCTAGGATCTCACTGATCTCTTTGGTCCCTAGGATCCCTTTGCCTGATTTGAGGAGGGTTTCTTTTGAAATTGGGGTTTCGGATTTGGGGAGCAGGAGTGTCGTCTCTCAGAGGATTTCTGTCTGAAATGTTTGATCTTTCTAGCAATAATGCCAATGATCTGACTACAGTATCCATTTTGGTATCATTGTTGGATGTGGAAGGTTCTTCCTTGATCGTGACTCTCCTCTCATTCCTCTGGCGCACTCGTTTTGACAACAGATTGGCTTCTACACTAATAGCGCTCTTCTGCATGTCCTCAAGGGTGGTAGCATCTCTTTCTCTTAATTGATAATACATGTCGACATCGAACCCATCAGGGAATTTAATTAATGCCAAACCCAGGGGAGGTTTGATTTCAGTTGGGATGGCATTATACAGGTTATTAAAACGGGTGCAATAGTCTTGGACTGATTCACCTTGATTTCTTTTAATATTCTCGTATTCTGACAGTATTTGGAGAGGGTTTTTCTTTACCTCCCATCTGTCGAGGAAACTTCTTTGGAACGCGACAAGGTCAGGGATTGAGGCTGCGGGTAATGCTTTGAACCACTTCTTAGCGTCCCCTGTCAGACTCTGAGCGAACAGTCTCATTTGAACGTCGACTTCGTCAACTTCTTGTAAATCCAGGTAGTCGTTCATTTTATCTACATGTTGTTGTGCGCTTAACGTTCCCTTTGCATCAAACTGTGGCAGTCTAGTCTGGTAGTCTTGGGGCATGGCATGCAGAGGTGTAGCCAACACCAAAGGTGCATATCTAGCTGCCATGATGGGTGGAGGAGGCGGAACGACGACCGGGGTGATAGGAGAGGTAGCAACAGAAGACGAGGGTGACGAAGGACTGGGTGGGGCTGAGGTATTGATTCGTAACTTGGTAGTCGGAGACAAAACTTCCGGGGTTCGAGGTTGCACCACAGTCGGGTCGAAGATGAGCTTAGACACAAAGGTTTCGGACCGAGCTCTGGCCAAGTTTCGTAACGGGAAAGGCTCAAGATCAAGGCTTTGTGAGCTATCTGGTTATTCGGAAAAGGAAAGAGATATGTTCTTTGGAGTACCGCTCGCTGAAACGGAAATGAAGGTCTTTCACCTCAATAATTGTTCTGGGTTATCTAACGCTGCAGAGGGTTCTGGGTCTGGATGAGATCGAGTGTGAACTTTCTTGGGAGCCAGAACTCTTTTTGGTTTTTATATATGTTTTAATGTTTATTTAATTTTATGGTAAAAAGAGACTATGGGAGATTTCTGCGTTGACGTCATCTCGCTTCGAATTGTTATTGAGCCGCTATGTCTCGTTTAATGGCTTCCCACGAATGTTCGAGCTCTTCTTGGTTATTTGCGGTTTTGAGGATTAGGTTAAAAATATTCGACACAATGTGAGTTTGATTCGCTAGCCCGGGCTCAATATTGGGTTGGACTGCTGCAGGGACAGTCATATAGGAGTAAAAGGTTCTAAGAACAATACTGGGAATAATATGTACCGAGTTAATCAACCTCTAAACATTACTTTTTCCTCAGAGTCAAACTTTCTTCGGGGGAAAGAAGTCGTGAGATATTGGTTTCAGTTCTTCCCCAGTGGAGTCGCCATTTATGTTAGCACTCGGTAAATATCCTAGAGGTTGAAAAAAAGAAGAAATCTACAAAGGTAACCTTAACCAACCACTTTTAGAGCTGGGAACTAGCCCTTCCAGCTCCAGAGAGGGATCTCTCTGTATAATTTAGCTTTGTTTTAAATTAAGATATTAGGCTAGCTATAAAAAATGTTGGTTTTGTTGTAAGGGTTTTTTTTTTTGAAGTCGGTTGAGACAAACTACACATCCATTGGGCTATGGGGTCTGTATTTAAGGGGTCCGAGATACAACCAGAAATGATGAAGAAGTCTTTCACAAGGCGAGGTAATACATTCACTGGATCTTTAATAATTTAAATGATGATCAGAAGAAAAGATAAGGAAATAACTCCAACCAACAGGCACTTAAGAATCTCTTAATTGAAGATATTTAGAAGATAAACA
>SNQJ01S0019760.1:231394-242659 GCA_010110895.2 Picea sitchensis
CCCCCCCCCCTTCCGTTTAAGGCAGAAGGCTAAGGGGGGTCTGGAATCAAATGTGGACCGTTGATATAATCATCGCGATCTGGATCATTGAAAGGTGAATGATACATAGGTAGGGGGCAGAAAATGTCATATGTAGGAAAAATTTAGGATAAGGGCATTTACATGGGTTTTCATTTGATTTTTCTCATATACACGACCAAGGGGGCACAAATTCAATTACACTTAGGCATTGGAGTCACAGGGTAACATCTTTATCGATCTTGCTTTATTTTGGCAAGGCAGGTAAAGAAATCAACCTACATCCTAACCTACTGTCACAAGGCAATTAACCCAGATTAAGCAGTTGGGTTAAGATTTTATTCTTTCTAGGGGCTATCTGATCAGGATTAGAAGGTCTGATCAGATGTATTCACTAACTCTAACCTAGGGGCTATCTGACCAGGATTAGATGGTCTGATCAGATGCATTCACTAACCTATCAACATTGACAATTTAAAAGAACTTGGTCATGCTTGGAAGGTATGACCAAGTTGCTATTATTGCATGGGGCCTTTGTTTCCATTCTTTTAGCCCTCTTTTCTTTTTCTTTCTTTTTTCTTTTTCTTTTTTCATTTTCTTTTTTCTTTTTCTTTTTTTTTTTTTCTTTCTTTTCACAAATTATTTGAAGAATGCAATATCATTTGTCAACCCAATCACCAGATACAGATAATATCCAAGTCATCAATTGATTCCCATAATTTATGGGGTGATAACAGAGGGGAGAGGGGGGGTTTTGTTTTCTAATTTTTCAAAAAAAATAAATTTACCCAACATTTCATGAGGGAGGTTGCATGTCCTCTCCTTGATTTTCTAAAATTTTTTATTTTTTATAATTTTCCCATTATTTTGTTTTTATTCCTCAAAAATTATGCAAGTCAATGTTTGACTTTGACTTTGACTTTGACCTTGTTGTTGTTGACTTAGCCCAAAAAGGTTTCCAAATGAGACATAGTCAGAATTGGATGCAAGGAACGTTGTTGGCAAGGTATCGACGATCCCATCGAGAATATGTCGTCACTAATATGAAATAATTCCACCTCATCCCTCAATTTTGGCCTGAAACAGTGGCCTCTTAAAACCATTGACTTGTTGGTGGGCCCACATGGAACCCGATCTTGTGAAAGGCGCCAAATCACCATACAATATCCAATCGAGGAAAATGAAGTATCGTAGGAAATGTATTAACGATTAATTCAACGAGGTGGTAATAGATGTGTGTGTTGGGGCCATTTATGGTTGTTTTATCTATCATGAAACCCTGCTACCCGAGTTGGTTTCCCCCATGTTCCTGAAATAATTGACCAACTTGTGACAACTCTAACCAAGCCATATGAGGTCGGAATGAGGAAAATGAGGAGTTGTTGGAAATGTATTTGAGTCCATTACAACACGACATCACTTAATATATTATTTAAAACTCTTTACCAACAATTTTTAAACCCCGAAGCACTACAACCAATCTGGTGTCCGAAATTGGTTATGAACTTGCGAAATCTCGTTCTTACCAACTTGGGGTCAAAACCAAGCACGCGATATATCATTGGAAAGGTATCGCACTTCCCTACACCATGTATGGGTTTGATTTTACTTTTGAAATAATATTCTTAACATAATCATACCAGGAAGTCACATCTGTTTCTTTTGGCCATTCGGGTGATGCTAACTTTGTGTCCTTCATAAGGGGGTCATACGGACTCAGAATCGAGCTTATGATAGCATGTTGGAAATATTTTTGTGATATCTACAATATGGAAGAATTTTATTTCCAAAATTGTGACAATACTTCATTTTATTCTTTGCGAAAGGACCTCGTCCCTAAGGGACCCTCCCAGTGACAGGCGAAAGGCGCCAACGTTAAATTTTTTGCAGACTGCATGCTTAGATCATGAAACCTGAACCGAACAGTCTTTACATGAGGAATTATGATGTGGGAGGGTTCAAAAACCTATGAAGGTATACAACTGATACTCTTTCAAGGGCATAGGCCATATTAACTATGACCTCCACCACTGTCTTCAACTAGAACCATAGCACAAAGGGACGCTTGTGGAGGTATGAAAGTGTAAAACACCATGTTGAGCCTAGAGCATATTTTTGGGTCAACATCTAGCTACTCACAAATCACTGTTACTGAATATAATTTCTTCCCTCAAGAATCCTCTACAAGACTCACCAAAATACAACCTTGATCAAACATTGCAAGGTAAAACCATTTCCTTGATACCTACAAAAGACAGCTTGAATTACCCTGGATATGTAACCTTGACATGTTTCCTTCTTTACCTTTGTTGGGTCATATATGTTGTTTTAACATCTTCTCTAGGTTACCAATATAATTATATCATCTATTGAGACTAACCCTTTGATGAGTCACATTTCTTTCCAAAACAAGCTCAAAACAATCCTTCAACAATTGGTTACAATTACTTTCTTAGCATATTCATTGAGACATCCTCATATTGCCAAAATGGAACCATTGCTAGAACAAGATATTCACTTGAAGTATGACTTGAACAACCCTCCAAATCCAATCTAAGTTTTTCTCAAAACAATCTTGAAGCCTAGCCTAACTATCTTTCAAATTATTTCCATAGACAGATTTGAAAACCCCTCTCAATTGGTTTGCAATATTACTCTCATGTTGTTCTATCAGATCTGCATACAAGACTTGGAATCCACGCTAGGGATTTATGCTAAAAGGTTGCTTTGAACTTAGCCATAATGAAAATAAGATATTGCTGAGAATATTGGCATAAAAATGTATGAAATATGGACTTACTCCATGCTCAGGATAGAGCACAAACTCAACCCTTCTATACGTTAGAGACTCCTATGAAATTTTCTCAAAAATGGGCTTCAAATTCTGCCTGAATACCTCAGAAAATTGCTTCAAATATTGTTTCAAAACAACCTCAAACTCTCCTCAGATATGGTCTTAAAATTGTCTCTGAATAGTCCTAAGAACATAACTTATACACCTGAAATCTATCTTAGAATAAATCTCAAAATCTACCCACAAACGCCTGAAATTCTCCTTAGATCTACCCTCAAATTTTTCTCAGAATAGGCCCTAACTCACCTGGATATACCTCAAAGATTCACCTTGATATGCCTCAGGAAACACACCATTTACGTTAGAAAATATCTTCTTGATTTGATGGTTAGAATGAGGTGTAGGAGTGCCTATATATAGTAGATCTAGGACTTCATTCAGGTTTGACCTATCCAACATAATATTTACTTTATTTTCAATTAGAGCCGACTTCACCTTTTAATTTTTTCTTTAATATTTATTCCGATTGGGGCCGGATTTACACTTGCAACTTTATTTTTATCTTTTTGGGGCCGACTTTAGGGGTAACTTATCCTTTCTTCTGGGGCTTCCCTTCCTTACTTCTAGGGCTTCTTTGCTTTTCTTTGGGAAAATTCTCATGATCATATTTAAGAGGGCATATATCCTCAATCGTGAGGAATCACGTGATGTTCCACCTATCATTGGAAATAGCTTGATGAGGGATATCAATCTATGGAGTTTTTTCATTCATTTGTGATTTCCTTCTCACTCTTTTCCTTCAATCAACTCCCGGGATTTTTGACCACACTTCTGGGGTTCCTTTGCTTTGCTTTAGGGATTTTTTTCCATCGGTAATTCCTATTATTCTAATCTACTAATGTATATTAAAAGTTATCATGTCAAGGTTCCTTCATCACTTGACTTCAAGTATTCATGGCGATGAATTTCCTTCTCTTCTTCATTGCTTCCAAGGAGGATGCATTCTCCATGTATTTTCTTCTTTGAAATCAATGACATAATCCCCAACGACTAAATTTGACAATAATGAAAACACTATTCAACAATATCCCCATTTATCATTGATGGAAACACTCATACTCCCCCTATGATCATGATCTTGATCTCTCTCTCCCTCTTTGACATCAATGGAAAAGGGTAACTCCCCCTGATAGTTTCTCTCCCCATGTATTGTTGTGCCTCTTATAACTTGCATTCATGTGACTGTGTTGGTTCCACCTATAAATATGATTCTTTTCTAAGACAAATACTTTACTAAACATTCCCCTTGACGATAATGCCAATGAGTCCTTCTACATTTCTTTAATTCCTCTTGAGCTCATGATTTCATCCACTATCACACATCTTCTTTGATTCATGTCAAGTATTGTCTTCTAGTCCTGCAAAATATCTCACGAATTTATTTATACCCATATGTCACAAAATTGTCCATGACTCTACTACTCTATTGTGCACAATGTTGACTAATCTTCCACTTCACTGTTTTGAGAGCTTCTTCAAATCTATTGCAACTGATCACCACATATTCCTACTTCTCAAACAGAGTAAAATATGTCCACTAGTCTTCTCTATAATTAGATCAAACTCTACAAGTATATAACAAGAACACTAGGTCATCCAACACATTCTCGAATGTAACCAATGAATATATCTCTGTTGGAATATATATACTTGGAATATTCTAGTCGTGAGATAATGATATTCCTTGTGTCTACCAGCTAACCCCTTCATACCTACATGGATATGTGTTCTAAACTACACCTTGAAGTAATCAACCAATCTGTCATGATACATTTCACAAGTCTTCCATCAAATCATTGTGAATCCACCTTCCCAAAACACTTCAGATTGTCTGAAAGATAGTACTTTGATCTGTAATAGCTACTACTTAGACTCCCCCTCATCAAAATTCACATTACTGGGAGCCTCCAAGCCATATTTCTTAGAAAAAATTGTTCTACTGTAGGATCATCATTCTAAATTCTGACATCTTCCTCTTTTCCTGTAGATTCGTCACAATTTTTCAAGTCTACAATTCTTGTGAGTATGATATCTGGGAGTTCTTCATTCACCTATTCTTCTTGGTTTTTGTTTCTTCTCCAAACCTTCTTGTATATGATATAAATGTTTTATTCCAAGGAAGACTCCATCATTCTTCTATAATCACGACCTATGTGTCCATAGTTGTGGAATTTGTAACATTCAATACTGTAAGGATTCGTATAAACACCTCTTGCTTGAACATTTCTTCCATATGTACTACAATCTATAGCTTTATGTCCAAGGTTACTGCAAATAAAATAGTAACCAAGAAAGAAACATTGATACCTAGGATAAAATGATCCTGTTTGTGATGTAGTCCTTCTAAATTCATGTCTTAGTTGATTGTGATATTATATTATGTTGTTTCCTTCACAATGATTGAAGCTTCTTTGATACCTGGAGGTAGAAGGTCTTCTTGGAGATACACCTATTTTGCATTCATTCCTCTTTGACTCTTGTTGACCATGATCCCTTCCTTCTTAATCTTTTCCTTGATAGGAATGTGTAAGAATGTTTTCATAATTCTTATCCTTCTCTTCATTCTTCCTTTCTGGCAACCTAGAACACTTCTCTTCAACTTTATTTACTATAAGTTTGGAGCTTCCTCTTTCTTCAGTGCTCTTGCTGAAATTGGTGTGTGCATATTCTTTGCATGAAGACTCATAAATGTATCCAAGACCTGTTTTATCGAATGGTGACTTCTAATAGTTGAAAAATGTCTTCTAGCACTTGAGAGATCTTCATGTCTTCGTTGAGCTTGAAAACTTCAACCCTCAATGAAACAAATTCTTCTTCAAGCTTCTCACAATCTTCTTCTTTCTTCATCATCTGGATCTTTATTACTTCTTTCCTTCTCTTTGCTTCTTCAAGTTTGGTTTTCAAGGAGAGGAATTTTTCTTCAAATCTTCTTTCTTGTTGACTAAATTCCGATTCAATCTTTTTTAAGTCCTTATATATTTCCTTAAGTTGACTTGTCAAAATCTCTTCTCTCTTTTTTGCTTCCTTTACCTTGATTTTTAATCGAGTAAATTCTTTTTCTTCCTTTTCAAGTTATTTTCTTTGTATTTCTAGGGAACACAATAATTTTGCTTCATGATCTACCATACCATCACCAATTGCTTCTTTTGGATCTATCTAACCTGGCAAGATTATTTCTTCTAGTTTTATCTTAGCATATTTTTTTATCTTGATCAACATGCTCTAGTTCTGTGATTGTAAGAAGAGATCCCTTAGAGTAGAAATTATATAGCTTATCCCAAATCTCTTTGGCTAATGAGAATTTTCCCACTTTGACCTTTCCCAAATCAGATAATTTATCCAGGATGGCATCCATTTCTATTTTTTTGTTCCTTTTTAATTCCTTCTCTAAAATTTTGTCAAAAACAAGATTCAAATTGGGCCTAAATACCTTAGAAAATCACTTCAAATATTTCTTCAGAACGACCTCAAACTCGCCTCAAATATGGTATTAAACTTGTCTTATAATATTCCTAAGAAAATACCTTATACAGCTGAAATCTACCTCAGAACAGACCTCAAACTCTTCCCATAGACTCCTGAAATTTTCCCTTAACCTTTTTTCAGAACAAACCCTCACTCACTTGGATATACCTCATAGATTCGTCTTGACATGCCTCAGGAAAATTTCCAATTACTTTAGAAAAGATCCTCTTGATTTGACGGTTAGAATGAGGTGTCAGAGCACCTATATATAGTAGATTTAGGCTTTGATTTAGGGCTGACCTATCCAACATAATATTTACTTTATTTACAATTAGGGTCGACTTCATATTTTAATTATTTTTTAAATATTTATTCCAATTGGGGCCGACTTTCCACTTGCAACTTTATTTTTATCTTTTTGGGGTCAACTTTAGGGGTAACTTATCCTTGCTTCTAGGTTTTCCCTTACTTACTTCTGGGGCTTCTTGACCATAGTTCGCTTGACATTTTAAGGGCGTCCTTCCAGGGATTCTTTGCTTTTCTTTTGGGAAAATTATCATGATCATATTTAAGAGGGAATATCTCCTCAACCGTAAGGAGCTTCATGATATACCACCTATCATTGGAAATGTCTTGATGAGGACTATCAATCCATGGAGTTTTTGCATGCATTTGTGATATCCTTCATTCTTTTTTTCTTCAATCAACTCCATGGATTCTTGACCACACTTTTAGGGTTCCTTTTCTTTACTTTAGGGATTCTTGTCCATTGGTACTTCCTATTATTGTAATATACTGATGTATATTAAAAGTGATCATGTCAAGGTTCCTTCATCACTTGAATTCAAGACTTCATTGCGGTGAATTTTCTTCTCTTCTTCACTGCTTCCAAGGAGGATGCATTCTTCATGTCTTGTCTTCTTTGTTGCTTTTACATCAATGAAATAATCACCAATAATTGACTTTGAAATCAATGAAAACACCATTCAATAGGTTAAATGTGAGCTAATCAATCGTAATGATTTTCCAATGACGAGGGAAGCATAGGACATGAATATTGATGAGACAATTGCATCCATCTCGTAGAACCAAGTATGCCCAAGTAGCAAATTGTACTCAGGAGGTACATCAAAAACATCCACATCAACATAGATAGTCTTACCACCTAACTCGATGGGTAAGGTGGTGATTATTCCATGGGGTTGGAATGTGTATCCATCGAATGCTTTCAGTAGTGTTGTAGAAATTTCAAGCTTAGGAGAGCCAAGGGATTTCATACAAGACATAGACATGATACAAGTTGAGGTTCCTTCATCAATTACGATTTAGTAGATGTTTTTCCCCAATGATCGCACTATGATTTAAAAAGAGAATTGATGGGAGAGCCTATGAGTAACCTGATTAGTCTCAAAGGTTACCAAACTCAACTTTGAGGGATTAATCTCGCCTATGGTAGACAACAAATATTTATGTTGCATTAGGAATCTTTGGAGGACTTCAAGAGAAAACATGGCACCAAGTCTTCCACAATACTATAGTTTTGGGAAACCCATGTGTTAGGATTGTAAGTTGTGCATCAAAGAAATCCATTCGAGGGGTGAAGTGATGCATCAAAATATGGATTCTCCATATGAAGAGGGACAAAAGGATGGGAAGAAGATGATACTTCTGGATCAACATGAGAAGGCTCAAGAATGTCATAATTATTGGATCCCATTTGAAAATTTACCATTTGGTCGCACATGAAAATGGAAGTATTTGAAGAAGATCCCTCGTGGTGAGCAGTACCTGCCATGCCCCCTTGCAGAGGGGAACGATTTGTGGAAACCATGTTTTGAGGTTGAGAGGGGAAATAATGGGTTAAGATAGAAGGTTTCTTGGGGGGCGTTGTTGTACCAAAAATATATGGACCTCATCCTTCTGAGGACATTGGTGAGTAGGGTGGTCATCCCCACAAATTTTGTAGGGAAAATGACTCTTCCTTTTCTCCTTAGTGCCTCCCTCCTATGTGTTTTGGTTGGAGGCAGTCCCTTTCTCAGTATTAGAATTTTTCTTTTTGTTTCTTTCCTTCTTGCTTCCCGGTTGCAGAGGATTCATCAGTTGCATGGATTCCACCGCATTCACCTTGGAGGTCTAAGACGAAGATACAATGGTTTGAGCACTAGTACCAGAAGATGATGGGTGTGACTCAATGGACATTTGACCCATTTTTTAACTAACTGGTTTATAGAGGTGTTACACATTATTTTCGTCGCCCTCGTGACCATTGATGATAAGTGTATTTCCTATTTCTTTGTTCCCGTAAGGATATTGAAGAAATAAGACTTTCCCTTCAGAAATGGAATCATATTTTCCTTATTGAAAAACCCTATCAAAGAATATCATCACACCTTGCCAGTGTTAAGGGTGCAATGATCCCTAATCGTTGCATGTTTCACCATAGTGTCATGCGATGTCATCGCAGGTTGCTAATGTTGAGGGTGCAATGATGCTCAAACAAGGGAAAAAGGTGAATTTATCGAAGGTTCTAGAATGGAATTTTCAAAAGGATGAGGTGGCCTCCGATCGGTTTGGATATCACTCACTTCCCTGATTTAGTGGGATCTTCCTAATCTCTTCATCCATCCCTCTTCACTCTATATAAGGAGGGATATATCATGGGAAAAGGGAGGTTGGCTTATGTATGAAGAATTCTGCCGAAGATTGTGCTTGTGATAGCTTTGCTTTATCTTTTCAAGTCAGGTTGTGTATACTCTTCATCAAAAGCATTGGAGAAAAGGTATTTTTGTTGAGGCAAAGGGCCATTGGAAGGGACCTTGCAACATCAAGGCATAGGTTTTATTCTCCACTTTCATCAATATAATGTAGTAATACATTTCTTCCCTATAAAAGTGTCTCCATTTTTATTGCATAACTCCTTGATCTTGCATAGGTTTTCATTGGAATTTATATATCGTTTCTCCATCTTCATTGGTTTGTGTTCCTCAACAGGTTCAACATCCCGTAGACCTTGAGATGGAGCAAGGACAACGCTAGCAAGGATCAAATGATGTTTAAATGGTATGTCATTTATCGCTCATTGAACTAGCATATATTACAATGGAAATCTAAGGAGAAGTTTGTATTATGTCATGTTTTGTTCTAATTTCTTGTTGAAGTTAGGGAGATTATTTCGTGTAAGAACTTATCGATTTGTCTAGTAACAAATATAGAAGGATATATCTAGTATATTTGAACCTCATAACACTAGAAGAATAGTAGATTGGTCGTTGTTTGTCTCCTTGTGTGTAGAAAGAAAATCGTAGGAACTGTAGATGGATTTTGAGAGCTACATCAGCCAGATATGCAAGGAAAACCATCATTCGAAAGGTATGTTCAACACCCTTCTTGGTTAAAAGGAAATAAATCTAATTAGATCTAGGGAGAACCATAGGGATCTAGCCCCTCTATTTGTCTTGGATAAAGGGCATATCCAAGGGAGATATGGCTTATCCATAGGCTGGATTCATCTGTAACAATTTCCTTGTGAGGCCCCATCAAAAAATTCCCAGGGATTTGTCTTGTCACTACTACATATTGAAAAATTTACGACGAAAGTACTCTTTCGTCGCAAAATTCAAGAGATAAAGTTCAATTTTTCAATTTTGATCTAAATCCACCCCGTATTCATCGCTCTATCGACGAATACAAACTTTCATTTTTTTTGCGACGATCATCAAGATTGTGGACTATTGTCTCTATTTCGACAAACTTGTGTTTTCATCGCAAGAGCGACACTCATTATTGACCGTTACACTTTTTGATACTATCCATATTAACCGTTATACATTTTGACAAAGTCTAAATTGATATAGTCAACGTTCGTTGCAAGAGAGACGATATGACCATTATAATCGTTCGATTCTTTGACAAAGTGACCTAAATATAAAAAATAAATAGGTAAAAAGAAAAATAAATATTTAGGTCACGGTCGTCGCAATTGCGATGACCGTGACCTAAATTGACATATAAATATTTGACGATTTAAATATGTTGCGACAATCTTGCTATAACAACAACGGTTCTGAAAGGGTATTTTGTGTGAAAGTTGTGCGGAAGAATGTTGCAGAATATAGTTAGAGGTGGGGAAAAAAGTAAAGCATGTGAAAAGGGTGATGGTAGATGTTATTGCCCTTGCAAAAAATGTTTCCTCATACATTCTGTAAGAATTTTAATAGCAACAGCTACAAAATATTGTAGGAAATATGGGCACATTGATGGCAGATCAAATGAATATCGTCCCATGGTAATTAGCTATATATTCATCATCTGTTTTTATTTTGTCAATTTTATATAAAATTATATATATGTATATATATTTTTTGAATGTTTGTTATAGTATACACTAATTTTGCATGATTGTTTGTAATTATAAAGTTAGAGTTTCCCTCTAACTTTCTACAAAATATTGCACCAAGTATTAGTAGAAATGATGTTGTACAAGCTAAGGAACATCATGACCAAGAAAATGAGGATCTCATGGAAGAAGATGATGGGACAAATCAAGTTAATGATCCCATGGAAGAAGATTATGGGACAAATCAAATGATCCAAGATTTGTTTTCACAGCCGAATGAGGATGGAGACAATGTTGGTATTTATGATGAACCTCTATTAGAAAAGGCAAATAAACGACTTTATAAAGGATCAAGAACAAATCTTCTCTCCACTACATTGTTGTTGGTAAACTTAAAGGTTATGAATAATTTGTCAAACACTTGTATGACACAGATCCTAAGGTATGTGATATGTTTCATCTCATATTATACATAAATGTTGATTTTTTTCTATTTGTTTTTAGTGTTAATTAATGTGTAAAATAAGAATGCAATTTTTACGATTAATATTCTTTACATTAACTAGTTATTTGTTATGTTGTAGATTGTTAG
>SNQJ01S0019760.1:257765-290115 GCA_010110895.2 Picea sitchensis
GTTTCTAAGCTTGCTATTTTTAGTTTAAACATGCTTCAACTTTTCAAGATTCTCATCTTCTTGTTCACTCTCTGCATTGTCTTTGTATCCACAAAAGGAATCAAGGTTGGTTTCTTCATCTGAATCTTCTTCACAAATGATTTATTCTTCTTTAGAATTCTTATGATCATCATCCTGGGTTTCTTGGGTTATGAAGAGGACTTTTCCTCCATCATTATCTTCTTTATCACTCTCATCTGAGAAGATGTCATCATCCTTGGAGTAGAAGCTCTTTTTATTGTTGAGATTTCTCTTTTTATAGTAACATTTTTCAACAATATGTCCTATTCTACCACAATTAAAGAATTTGAGAGGAGACTTACCTTTGTATCTTCCAATTCCTTTCTGGAACCTTCTTACGAAATTTGCTATTTCTTCATCAAGGTCATTATCCTTGTCTTTTTTCTTCTTTATGGCTTTAAAGGCTGCTTCATTGTTTTTCTGGTCACTTTCTGTACCTGTTCTCATTTCATATGCCATAAGAGTCCCATGTAATTCATCCATTGTCATTTTGGTCAAGTCCCTAGTTTCTTCAATGACGGAAACCTTAGCATCATACTTCAAGAGAAGTGATCTCAACACTTTTTGTACAACCAACGATTCATCGAGATCTTCACCTAATCCTCTGATAGCATTAACAACTTCATAAAATCTAAGAAAATAGGTTGCAATATCTTCCTTTTCATTCATCTTCAAATTTTCAAATTCTGCTCTATGTTGTTGAAGCTTGACCTGCTTAACTTTTGGATCACCTTCATAGATATTCTTGAGTTTGTCCCATACCTCTTTAGCAGTGTTGCATCTCATCACTTTGCTAGCAATGGTTGGTGCCAATGCTTCTATAGTAACATGTCTGGCTTTTGAATTACAACTCATAAGCTTCTTCTCATTTGGATCGGTTGGAGCATTATTTGGGATTACATAGCCATTTACAACTGAGTACAAAATGTCTACTCCCAAAGACGTCAGGTAAGTTTTCACTCTATCACTCCAGTATGCATAATTTCTTCCATCAAATTTTTGAATCCCATTTGAAATGTGCTCATGGTCATCCATCTCTACTCAGGATTTTCCTTCCAGTGGTTAAATTGTTCTGAAGGCAACCTTCTCTGATACCAATTGTTGATACTGAGAGAGGGGTGAATCAGTATCAAATACAATTTAAAATATTTTTCAAATTATAATTAAACCATTCAACTATATCCAATCAGCAATGAACAATAGTATAAGAGTTACACCAATACACCATAATACACCATGCAGAATATATGAGAAATAATCAATAGTTATTGTTCAAGGGAAGTAATGACTTCCAAAGGTAGCTACAGCTTCCAAATGTAAAGGGAGGGATAGACCTCCAAGAGGAATATACAATCCTCAATATCAAGAGAGATTTGAACTCTCCATCCTTTCCCCTTCCTTCCACCCAAGAATATATGAGAGATAATAAAACTTTACATTAAATCATCACCATCAACCAATCATCACATATAACCTAATAATGCTTCTTGAGACTTCTTCAATTCTTGGAGTACTATGATAATGTATATAATATTACTTAATGTATTCTCTAAAACTTCTCCAAGTTTCACTCCTTGAATCCTCCCCAAAAGGAATTTATAGAAAGAATGGTAGACTTTATTCAATTCTAGTTTATTCAGAAGACCCAACTTGTATAGCATTCCCTGCACTCAATATTTAACATACGATTATGAAACTCGTACACATGAAACTACAGTCCGTAATATTTCCAATGGAAGTGGTCCCACTTCATTTGGATGCTATATGAAGAAGTTATGATTGTTTTACCCAGAACACATGTTTATTGACTAGCTTCAGGACTGGTCACAAACCCTATCTTCCACAGAGTGTATCTCCATAATTATAGTGAATCAAGCGCTGAAATTTTTACCATAGGTACCTTGATATGTATTATCAATACCATAGTGATTTCACCATATGAATCGTTCTAGAAAAAAAAATTATAGCAAAAATGGTAAGATGACCTGAAAATAACATACCTTAGAACACATCACCAAAAGACTTCATCCTTCCTTGAAATTCGGCCTTCTTTTCTTCTTATTACCTGTAAAATTAGATGTGTATTAAATGAATGTATAATGATGTTTATTTATACCATTTATGTCATTTCCTTTTAACATCCGACCTGACACTTTCTTATTTTGTAATTCTTTTCTTTAATTCTCTTCAGGGCCTACATGTACTTCCTTCTTCAATTCACTTTGTCATCTTCAAAAATTCATTTCTCCTCAACCATGAGGATCCACGTGACATGCCACATACCACCAGAATCAACATGATGTATACTATCCATCCATGGGTGTTGTATCTGCATGTGCATTTTCCTTCATGTCCAAATACCTTCATCAATCTTGCGGTCCAAAACCCATGACTAGGGTTGACATCAATGACAACAACCAATATTCCAAACCCCTTCTAGTCTCCACAAGGGCCGATGGTTTGTAGGGTTTATTTGGAAACCTAAAGGTATAACCCGGGTCATCCCAAACATCCAACATGAACATTTCCTCTTCAAGAGATCATATATGTCAGCAATGTCAAGTGTCTCAACCACCAATCATGTCTTCCATAACTGGTCACGTGGCTCCATGTAGTTTAAAGTACGTCGATAGGTGTGTGTTTATGTTTTGAAATATAGGCTAGCTTGCTAAGAAAGTTTCCTATTTTCTTCATTAATCATCTCAACTCCACCTCACCAATCCATTTCATCAATTCCACACATGATATCGTGCTAGTACTCTCAAGGAATTTTCCTCCTCGGTCAACTTCCTGGTGTTTTTCATTCATTCAAAACATAATTACATGCCTCATAATCACATATTATGAAGTTTTAAGCATAATTAAGTTATGCGGGAAAACATATTGTTACACGCGCATGTGCACTGTGAGAAAGTATGGTTGTTAATGCCCCTTTAACTTGTTTATGGGTTTCCAAGACCAGGATTCCTTCAAATTTTCATGTCACTTGATGTCTCTGTCTCCCGGTAGTAGATGGGGATGATGGTTTAGTGTTAGTGTATTGGTGGTGGTTCGACACATATGGGGGTGGTAAAAATTTTCAGCATAGGATGGTGAGTAGTATCTAGGAATATCTCACTTGGAGATGACTTGGTCCCTTGGAAACTGATAAAATATCTGACCACAAAGCAGTGGTTAAAAAGATTTTAGTTATGGAAAAAATGATATAGGGGCACGTGGCATGTTTGGATTGGAGGTGAACAGATGAAGAGGCCTAGTTGAGAGACCCTCACTTAAAATAATTCCTTCGGGCTTATTAAAAATTGTAGTGTTTAAGTTATATACAATTCTAAAGGGCCACATATTCATACTTTCTTCATCAAGAAAGTAAATATTGTGAGTAGGCCAAAGAGTTGGAGGATGTGATAGACAGTGATGAATGATAAAATGAGAAGCCACAACAATGTGATGAATCCTTTAAATACATTTATTTAAAAACATTTCATTTTCATTAATTCTAACTTTCATATTACTACTCACAAAAATGATTAGTAATCATTTTCTAGTCATGGATGATTATCCATAAAAGTACCCTATAGGGTTTTAGCCAAAAGTCATATATTGAATACTAAATTAACAAGATCCGTGTAGTGTCTATGTCCCTATAGCAGTGTAATAGAAAAAATATCTAACACAATAAGAAAGTGATTAGTATATGTTAATTTCAATCGGTGGGTTTGTCATGAAAGCATTGCAATTGGTGGGTTTGTACTTGAAATTTGTTATAAAAAATATGCATAGAAAACATTGTCCATAAACTAAATTTAATATTGTTGAAATGTCCAATATGTTTTTTTTAAGTGGGATTGTCCATGGGAAATTATAGTAATTTTTTCATATGTATCATTTTATGACAAAGTAAAATATTGCATCATTTAAACAAACTATGGTTTATGAATAAAAATCCAAAAATATAGTATTTTCTTACCAAAACAAATGGTATGTCAGCATAGCATAAATACATTTAACAAGTAACCCACTTTAGATAATATTGTAACATTTTCCAAACTAGCTTAAAATTTGTATCAAATAGCAACAAAGACAATATTATCAACTAAAAGTCGTTTTACAAATTTTTGTATTGTAACATCAAAAGTCTACATTCTCATCTATCTTGAAATCCAGAAATGTTCTGAAGAATGCCCTCAATAATCATTTTGACATTTACAAAATAATCTTATCCAACTTCATATTGAACAACTACACAAACATGCAATCAAGATAGGACAATAAGCTTTCTAAGAACATTGTTTCACCATGACACAAGTATTTATAGATAGAAGTGTTGATATTATGGTAGCTGCTGGTGGTATTTACCTCCACATGTAAACTTGACGAGAATAGAATACTCTGGGAAGAAAGAAGAAACCCTACTGAGTTGGCTAATAACCCTAGAAGACTTGTCGACTCAAGAAGATAATTTATATTAGGTTATTAGCCTCCAAGAGAAGACATCGACCATAAGAAATAATAATATACTGAACAGACAGATACCCAGAATGAGAAGTTGGCCCAGGCAATTAGCCAGAATTACTATAAATACAGGAGGCCAGTCTTCATTCTAGCAGGCAGTCTCAAAATTGCAGAGCATCACTAGTGCGCACTGCAGTGCCCAATTTTGTGTGCAGGTTTGGAGGAGAGTTGTCGGTGCAGCTGTTGCAGCTAACAATTACATTTTTTCTTGGACTATCTCTTGGTTAGGGTTTGGACTATCTGATTATCTCTTGTGGTGCATTATCCTTAGGAAAAGGTGTGCTACCCTTTGTTTGGCTATCTAGCCTGGGGTTTGCTTCAGGAGTGATTCTCTATCAATGTTAAGGTGCTCGGAGTGTGGCTTCAACCTATGGTTGGATGACAATAGAGATATTGTCAATGGTAAAATGAGCACATCCATTATATTCTAACAGGTTATGGGCCCACACCTCCTTCACTCAGTCTAATCGTTGGAAGGAAACATAGCCGTAAGGATACCAAGCTCGTTCAAGAACTATCATTAGGGATTCTAGCAGGAGCAGTCACCATAGCATTGTCGCTAGGGTTACTAGAAGGTGTAGTTGTTGAAACCCTAATCCTCGCATTGAGGAAACTTAAGTGAATGGATTGACCTAATCTATGGATATATCAGTGCGCCCTAGCCTAGTGCATCTCCTGATACTCTCAGCAAGCCAAGACGTCAAGTTTGAGTTTCTGGTCAAATCTAGGGTTGACCAATTCAAAGCAGGCATGAATTACTCTATGAAGTCAGAGAACAAGTTATATGGAGCTTCTAACTTCATAGCGTGGAAGACAAGGATCGACCTCATCCTTGCCAAGAATAAATTGTTGAATATCGTGGAACCAGTGTTTGAAGAAGGAAAAGAGAAGGAACCACATAATGTTGCAGTTATGGAGAAGTTTAGATACGATGACATCAATTCCATGAGTATCATAGTGGATTATATAAAATACCACTTGATACCCTACATATCCCATCTTGACTCATCGAAGAATATGTATGATGCCCTGACAAACCTCTTCTCAGTCAGAAACATTGGACAAGTAATGAGTCTGGAGAATGAGCTCTGTGACATGAAGATGAATGATGATGATAACATAACATCATACTTTGTGAAGATCTCCCAGCTAAGAGATCAACTACAAGATATTGAAGAGAACACTTCAGAGAAGGAAATGGTAAACATGGTACTCAATGGTCTTCCCAAGACGTGGGATGAATTTGTCGCAAGTATGAACATAAGAAAGGAGTATCCCACATTTTAAGAACTTTGGACTTGTTGTGCTCAAGAAGAATCAAGGATCAGTGCAAAAGAGAAACCCCAAAATAAGTACGATGGTCAAGCCTTCACAGCAAGACTCAAGAACTTCGGGAACAAAAGGAAGTTTCGTTCAAAGAGGAAGACAAATCAATACTTCTTCGAATAAAAGCCTCTAAGTATCCCTGGTTGTCCATCCACATATGTGATCCTATGATGAAAGGAAGAGATCGAATCTTTAGGGAATGGAATCTACTCCATGGACCCAAGAGCTAAACACGAGGAAGAACATGAAGATTCCAAGAAAAAAAGAGAATCCAAAACAACCAGTCATTGTATCAAGAATCAAAATATTGTCAGCCTGATATAACCTCAATAAAAGCAATCAAGCAGAGGAACTGAAAGTCGTGATGAAGAATAGTGCATGGAAGACTTATGAATAAAATCATTGCGAGATATAGAACTAGAGGTTCTCCTATATGGAGGGAGAAGACTATGATGATCACTTGTTCTAGTAAACCAGACATATCTCTACATGAGTCATTATATCATCCGCAACATCCATGAGTTGGAGTTCTACATCAGATCAATGAACAAAGAGTGTATAATGAGAAACCTCAAGACTTTGAGGCATACCAGAAAGAGACCCTTGTATGAAGATGGAAAAAGGTAACTTGGTGGAGAACCTCCAGTGCACAGTAGAAGTGTGGTGAAGATTTTCTATAACAGAGATATTGTATCAAGGTGATTACTGAGGAGATCAGATCTCATGATGACAGAAGAAGTGCCACATGGATATGTTCCAGTTTTCAAACAATGATATACTCTATTGATCAAAGCTACATCAAGTCTTTAGAGAAAACTAGTGTTCCAGACCGAAGTACATTTGAAATCAAGCATTACATTATCTGTGATGAAGTCCAGAAAGAAGAAATTGGTTCTCCAAATACATATCTCCATAGATGAGCAGATAAGAAGACATTTTGGTAAAGCTTCTATCCAAGATGAAAGAGTTTGCATACTCAAGTTGGAGCTCGTGGAGACGACTTCCTTATTGAAAAAGGAAGAGATGACTCCCAGGTTGGGAGGGAGCACTGAAAATATTATTGAGGACATTCATTTTCAAGATTAAAAAAAAATAGTCCATCTTGGATAGACTCTTTCATGTTACGAAAGTGGATTGAGATTCCTGATGGACAACGATTTCCCATTATGGTTAACATGAGAAATTGTCCAGATTGTTGATGTACCATAGACAATGACTTCTCATTGTGGTTAACATGGGGAGTGGTATAGGGTAGTCTCTCTTCTTGAGGGTTACTCAAGAAGACTGGCTCGCCTCACCGGACAACGATTTCTCATTGTGGTTAACATGAGGAATGGTCCATTTTGGAGGTTGGTATAGGACAGTATTTTCCTCTTGTGGTTAATAGATGAAATGGTATAAACATTCATTCCTTAGGGTGTATTCATTCTCTCCATGTTGCACTTTGTTTAGTGTTGGAGGAATGGTTCAGGCTCAGCAATCAAGGACAGACATTCCTTAGGGAAGATTCATTCTCTCCAGGTTACACTTTGTTTAGTGTCGAAGGAATGGCCCAGGGTGAGGAATGGTCCAGGCTCAGAAATAAGAACAATCATTCTTTCTTGTTTGAGAAGAATAAGGCAGATAGCCCATCATTGATGTTCTACTCTGAGGGCAGATATTCTTCAAGATCTCACAGATCTGAGTGAAAGATTGGCCCAGATGATACAGTTTATATAATAACATTGTTTCTGTGCAGGTTGATATCAGATGATTGTTATGAGGACTGTATGACCGTAAATGTATACTACTGTGGTGGATGTGTTCCACTGTTCGTGACTATATGTTATTGATCAAGTACTTGTTTGCTACTTGGTGTGGTAGTGTACCACTAGATTGTAGTTATGTACTACTATGGATAGACACAGTTGTGTTCTATTTTGTTCTGATTACCTTCAAGAATATCAAAATTTTGGTAAATGATTATCATCCATATAAATGATTAAAGGACAAAGATTTCCCAGACAGAAAAAGGTTCAGAACATCTACTCTTCTAGGACATATGTCCAGATTAGAAGAATGGCTCTTGTATCACTCTATGGTGTGAGTGACTTATCCAACATCATGACTGATTACTCATATGGAGTATGGTTTTGAGAGATGATGCAGCTGATGACATTGATGGTGATGATTATGCTCATGATCTAGTCATGAGATAGTCTAGACGACTATGTTTATGCTACCTAGTCAATGGTATGTTTTGTGCTCAAGACCATTACCTGTAATACCTCCCTATCTAGGAGGGAGTGTTGATATTATGGTAGATGCGGGAGGTATTTACCTCCATGTGTAAACCTGACGAGAATAGAATACTCCAGGAAGAAAGAAGAAACCCTAATGAGTTGGATAATATCCCTAGATGACTTGTCGACTCAAGAAGATAATTTATATTAGGTTATTAGCCTCCAAGAGAAGAATTCGGCCAGAAGAAATAATAATATACTGAATAGACAGATACCCAGAATGAGAAGTTGGCCCAGGAAGTTAGCCATAATTACTATAAATAAAGGAGGCCAGTCTTCATTCTGGCAGGTAGTCTCAGAATTATAGAGTAGCACTTGTGCGCACTGCAGTGCCCAGTTTTGTGCACAGGTTTGGAGGAGAGTTGTTGGTGCAGCTGCTACAGCTAGTAGTCACGTTTTGGCTTGGACTATCTCTTGGTTAGGGTTTGGACTATCTGATCATCTCTTGTTGGTGCGCTATCCTTGGGAAAATGTGCGCTACCCTTTATTTGGCTATCTAGCCTAGGGTTTGCTTCCAGAGTGATTCTTTGTCAAGGTTAAGGTGCTCAGAGGGTGGCTTCGGCCTATGGTTGGGTAACAATAGAGATATTTTCAATGGTAAAATGAGCACATCCATTATATTCTAACAAGAAGGATACTCATACACTGAATCAAGACCAAAGCTAGCATTCGTATTATCAGTATTCACCTTAAAAAAAAATTATTCAGATTTTTACATTAAGCGATAAGATAAAAGAAGAATCCATGTGATGGCATAGTGAAAATGATGAGTAGAATACAAGATAAAAATAATTGCACCATGTAATATTATGAATATAAATTAATTCATCAATGAGAAAGCTTAGTTGTTCTAGTATTTTTTTTGTACATGATGCAATATGCACATTCTCTACATTAAATTACATCACCAAATTTTAGTGAATTCTTATTTCTACAATGTGCAATGTCATAAAGTGTAAGAATAATTCCTAATTTAGAAACAACAAAATGCAATTAGAGAAATTACTTGTCCCAATACATATAATGTTTGCAAAGAATAGTATAACAAACATGTTCAATAATAAAAACTAATCAAGGTTTTATAAATCTATCTAAAATATAGGGAACTAAATATACCTTCACAAACTTAACTTGTAAGCTCAGGCACTTGAGGTCTACCTAAAATATTCAAATCAAAATCCAGTGTAGTTTTGAAACTACTTGCTATTGGTATTTGAACAACTACTGTCAAAATGTTAGGAATTAAAAAATGACATATATTTGTTGATAACAAATAACTCAACCCACTTTTGGTAACCTTAACACACAGAACTCTTATGTGTCAACATTTCATCAGAGAAAATATAACCAAGTTTTCACTTATGGTCTAGGCCAACTTTAAAAACTGATATTTCCCCTTGATTAATCCTTAGTAGAGTAATCCAATAATAGAAACTTTCAACTATTGTACAACTGGGAAAAAAATGGTATGCTCCATAGTGTCCTCTTTGTAGCAAAACACACATAAGGGACAAGTTAATTTTTACACTAAGAAAAGAAATGTGCATTGTATAGCCTATTATGGATGAAATATATCATGTGCACTATATGTGTGTGTGTGTGTGTGTGTGTGTGTGTGTGTGTGTGTGTGTGTGTGTGTGAGAGAGAGAGAGAGAGAGAGAGAGAGAGAGAGAGAGAGAGAGAGAGANGAGAGAGAGAGAGAGAGAGAGAGAGAGAGAGAGAGAGAGAGAGAGACCTACTAAATATAATCTCTATCCCAATAGAGGGAGAGAACAACAGTTACAACCATAAGAATTTATCCGAATGTAGTGTCCATATAATCTTTATGGCATATGATCTCATAAATTGTGATTTCACCATAAAAAAAATAAGGAAAGATAACCTCAACCTGACCCATTTTCTCTCATTCTTATCCAATTTATCATTGTAGATCACTCCATTCATCTCCTTTGACCTTTTAACATGCATCTAGCTCACTCAATCCCAACCTATTTAAACTGACTATAATTTGATATGTATTATGTCATGTTTCTAATTTGATATATTGAATGTTTAATGGAGAATTTTCCTATGTTTTGTTATTTGAGTAACAAGCTATTATGAACTCATGCATAGGACTTGATGGGTAAACATATTTGGGTAACAATATCTTATGTGTGCATGCATAGGACTTGATAGGAAAGTAGGAGTATTATAAAATGCCAGCAAGCATATCGTCCCTGGGTGAAAGTACATTGTGTTGGTTCATTGGTTATAATGTGGTTTTGGTCTAGAAAAAGTGAGTGATGGACCATTGAGTGTCTTTCTATCCATTAGGTCTCTAAACACCTATCATATTGGTAGAAACTTGCCCCATTGTCCATCTCAACAATAATAGTTACAAGTGATTATTATTCTATGTAAATATGTCTTTCACTTATGTCCACCGGTAGGGAAATACTCTACACATTTATCATATTTTCCTCCACCATCAAGCCAAGGACGCAATGGCTCCTCCTCCACCCTAGTTAATAATAGCACTTTCACAATATTTCTTGAGAATCCATTGGACAATTTGAGTCTGACATTCCCTGGATACCTACTAAGACTAATATAAGGGAGTGTGATATTCATGTTACTAATTTATTTTCAACAAGGGATGAATTGGTGTGGAGGATCATCAACTCAACTCATGTGTGGTGATGATTTCTTGGATGCTTGATGATGTTAATTTGTGTCTAGTTTGGACACTTAAAAATTACAATTTCACCTAGTCCTTACACCATAAACACATGGAGTAAAAAGGCATAAAATAATTGAAAGTTCAACAAGAAATATGGTATAAGGTTCAAGAATAATCTTCAAAAACATCACATTATTGATTGTGTAATTTAGTGCCATTGAACTTTAAGACATTGGAGTGAAATTAAATCATAAATCCATTGAGAACAATTCTCTTTGAGTCAATAGTTTATCGTGTCACTGAATTGTACAAATTAAAAGATAATTTTGATTCATTAAAATGAATCATTGAATTATACAAGGTGTGGCGTTACAAACCCTTTCAAAGTTAATAAGGTGTTTTTAAATTCAAAAATCAATCGAGATCAATACATGCTTAAAATTGAATAAGGAGGCCATTGTCTTTTCACAATAGTCTTCAAGTGAGATACAACAAAGTCAAATCATTATATAATAACTCTTTTTGGTTCATGATGAGTAGCACCTAACACCCTAAAGTTGTTGGTGACAAGTTCAAGAAAACGAGACATAAAGTAAGCGAGCATGACACAATTGAATATCTAAAAATGGGTAAATGAGGAAAACATTTGCAAAATGTCAATCAAGAAATTAATCAGTTACATGACTCTTTATATGATTCTATCCAACAATTTCAAAGGTTATAGAAACAAAATGTGATAATGATGGATCAATTGATAAAAGAAAACATTCATGAATATATGGAATCAAACATGTGAAGCATGATTTTTCCAAAATAATTGTAAGACCGTGTGAAGAATTGAAATTCAGTGAGAATAAAAAAGGTTTAGGATATGGAAGATACCTCAAATTTCATATTCTAGACTACTCCAAACCAATTGAATGGGAAAGATTCAAATGTTCTAGAAGTTAATGTTGAATCTAAGAATATTGTTGATAAAGTTGATAAACATATGGAAACAATTATTGATAAGTGACAACATTGTCATCAAGTTGGCCATGTGGAGACAAAATGATTTAATATCCATCCAAATCATCACTGTGGCAAGACAAGTAATCTTTCAAACAAATGTTGAAAGAAAAATAAGGTCAAAAGGTAAACAATTCACTAGATGAGCTCTTGGAAATGGAATTTATAATCTAAGTGGTCCTGGAGAAATGCCTCCATGCAAAATTTTCCACATCAAAATTGTCCATGTCCTTGATGGAAATATATAAAATTCCCTTGAAGATATTTTAGTCCTTGTCCTACTTAAAAAGGATGATGCCATTCTGGAAGTGATCAAAGGCTACTTTTATCCCCCCTCTATCTAGTAAATGTTACTTCTTATACTAGCCTTCCCCTACAATAGGGAGTGGTGTGTCCCTTTTCTCGAAAATAAGTGAGGTTCCTCTTCTTTCTCCCAACGTTCTCCCAACCTATTGGACAGTAATTCATGCAGCCTCAAAACTAATGTTTAGGGAAACTAGAATCCAATCATGAACCGGGAGTGAACCATGAGTGAGGGGTGTGTACCGGGAGTGAGGGGTGATATAGCTAAAATACTATGCTAGGAATCCAACAAAGACGACGGTTCCTAAATCTGAGTCTCGGTATTCGTTTTATGGCCAGTTGCAAGTCGCATCCCAAACCATTTCGGGGACTCTTGGTAATTCCTCCTCGGGGCATAAAATCCTAACGGACCAACATTTTTGAGTTCCATGAGATGTTTCATGCTTGTTTATACATGGACTAGGTGACCACAGTGTCCATCCGCTCCCGAGGCATGGTTTCGTAAATTGGACCCCTAAATCCAAATGTTGCATTTCTTCTTACTGAGCAAAGCACTAGTTATTGAAATCGATGAAAAAAACAACTTCTGAGGGGTTGGAACTAGGAGTGAGGGGTTCTCTAGCTAAAATCCTATGCCAGGAATCCAACAGAGACAAGAGTTCCTCAATCCGAGTCTCGGTTTTCATTTTATGCCCAGTTTCAAGTCGCATGCCAAGCCATTTCAGGGACTCTTGGCCAATTCCCGCTCAAGGCATAAAAGACTAACGAAGCAACATTTTTGAGTTACGTGAGATGTTGCAAGCTTGTTTAGGCATGAAATAGGTGACCAAATTATCCATCCACTCCTGAAGCATGGTTTCGTAAATTGGCCCCTTAATCCAAATGTTGCATTGCTTCAAACTGAGAAAAACACTAGTTCTCAAAATCAATAAGTAAAGCAACTTCTGAGGCATGGCACCAGCGAGTGAGGGGTGGTATAGATGAAATACTATCCTAGTAATCCATCAAAGTCGACGGTTCCTCAATCCGAGTCTCGTTTTTCATTTTATTCCAAGTTGCAAGTCACATCCCAAACCATTTCGGGGACTCTTGGCAATTCCTCCTCGGGGCATAAAAGGCTAACGGAGCAACATTTTTGAGTTCCATGAGATGTTGCATTATGTTTTATCCATGTACTAGGTGATCATAGTGTCCATCTTCTCCCGAGGAATGGTTTCATAAATTGGACCCCTAAATCCAAATTTTGCATTGCTTCTTACTAAGCAAAGCACTAGTTATTGAAATCGATGAAAAAAACAACTTCCGAGGGGATGGAACCGAGAGTGAGGGGTGCTCTAGTTAAAATCCTATGCAAGGAATCCAATAGAGATGATGGTTCCACAATTCGAGTCTCAATATTCATTTTATGCCTAGTTGCAAGTCGCATCCCAAACCATTTTGGGGACTCTTGGCCAATTCCCACTCAGGGAATAAAAGACTAACGAAGCAACATTTTTGAGTTCCGTGAGATGTTGTAATCCTGTTTAGGCATGGAATAGGTGACCAAATTATCAATCCACTCTCGAGGCATGGTTTCAAAAATTTGCCCCTTAATCCAAATGATGCATTGCTTCAAACTGAGCAAAACACTTGTTCTTGAAATCAATGATTAAAGCAACTTTCAAGGGGTTGGAACCAGGAGTGAGGGGTGCTCTAGCTAAAATTATATGCCAAAATTCCAATAGAGATGATGGTTCCTCAATCCGAGTCTCATTTTTCGTTTTATGCCCAGTTGCAAGTCGCATGCCAAACCATTTCGGGGACTCTTGGCCAATTCCCTCTCAAGGCATAAAAGACTAATGGAGCAACATTTTTGAGTTCTGTGAGATGATGCAATATTTTTTAGGCATGAAATAGGTGACCAAATTATCCATCCTCTCCCGTGGCATGGTTTCATAAATTGGCCCCTTAATCCAAATGATGCATTGCTTCAAACTAAGAAAAACACTAGTTCTCAAAATCAATGAGTAAAGCAACTTCTAATTCATGGAAACCATGAGTGAGTGGTGATCTAGCTGAAATCTTATCCCAACAATCCATCGAAGTCGACGGTTCCTCAATCCGAGTCTCTTTTTTCATTTTATGCCCAGTTGCAAGTCGCATCCCAAACCATTTCGGGGACTCTTGGAAATTCCTCCTCAGGGTATAAAAGGATAACGGAGCAGCATTTTTCAGTTCCATGATATGTTGCATGATTGTTTAGCCATGGAATAGGTGACCACAGTGTCCATCCTCTCTTGAGGCATGGTTTCGTAAATTGGACCCCTAAATCCAAATGTTTCATTGCTTCTTACTGAGAAAAGCACTAGTTATCGAAATCGATGGAAAAAAAAACTTTCGAGGGGTTGGAACCAGGAGTGAGGGGTTCTCTAGCTAAAATCATGTGCCAATAATCCAACAGAGATGATGGTTCCTCAATCCGAGTCTCGTTATTCATTTTAGGCCTAGTTGCAAGTCGCATCCCAAACTATTTCAGGGACTCTTGGCCAATTCCTGCTCAAGACATAAAATACTAACGAAGAAACATTTTTGAGTTCCGTGATATGCTATAAGCTTGTTTAGGCATGGACTAGGTGACCAAAATATTGATCCACTCCCAAGGCATGGTTTCATAAATTATACCCCTAAATCCAAATGTTTCATTGCTTCTTACTGAGAAAAGCACTAGTTATCGAAATCGATGAAAAAAACAACTTCCGAGGGGTTGGAATCAGGAGTGAGGGGTGCTCTAGCTAAACTAATATGCCAGAAATATAACAGATACAATGGTTCCTCAATATGAGTCTCTCCTTTTGTTTTATGCCCAGTTGCAAGTCGCATGCCAAACCATTTCGGGGAAGTCTCTTAGACAATTCTCGCTCAGGGCATAAAAGGCTAACGTAGCAACATTTTTGAGTTCCATGAGATTTTTCATTCTTGTTTAGAAATGGACTAGGTGACCACAGTGTCCATCCGCTCATAAGGCATGTTTTCATAAATTGGACCCCTAAATCCAAATGTTGCATTTCTTCTTACTGTGCAAAGTACTAGTTATCGAAATCGATGTAAAAAACAACTTTCGAGGGGTTGGAACCAGGAGTGAGGTGTGCTCTAGCTAAAATCCTATGCCAGGAATCCAACAGAGATGAAAGTTCCTCAATCTGAGTCTTGATATTCATTTTATGCCCAATTGAAATGAAAGATACCAGATATAATAAATATGCAGAATAGAAATAAAATGTTAGAAATGGCAGAATAACAGTAATATAACCAGCATAATCTCCACAATAACATAGAAATAATATGAGAACAACAACTGAAATAGCACTTTGATTCAGAAAGCAATGTTCATAGGCCTCTGCGAGGGGGAAACCTCCAGTCGAGCAGCGCTCTGTTACAGTAATCTCCAAGCTAGGGTTTTCATACCCTCAACCCTTATTTATACTAAATATGTCTATTAAGAGAAGCATCTAGAGGAAGATCCTTCTAGAAGCAGAAGCTTCTATTAGGTCATCTTACATCCACCTTATTCTATTTTATTGAAATACCTTATTAATATTTACCTTTATTACATCCAAATACATTGATCTACCTATGTGTGGGTTAGGACCTTAACATGTCCGCCCCCTTAAAAACAGCCTTGTCCTCAAGGCTTGAGATGTGGAAACTGTTGCAGAATGGTAGCTGGTTCCCAAGTGGCATCTGCTGGAGTCATATCTTTCCACTGTAAAAGCACTTCCTTGATGGTTCTTTGATCCAGGAGACACTCACAACGGTCAAAACTACTTACGGCTATAGCCAATGGATCAACCTTCAGCTAACTACGGAAGGTTGGTTTGAATTTGGCTTTTGGTTCAATCACCTTCTTCAAGCATGAAACATATGAAAAGCGAGGATGTAACCCATTGTTGAAGTGGAAACTAGTGATGTCGCGACTTGTTCCACGTAGCCCAGTATGTAGGAACATAAAATTTGGGTGCTATATCCTGACAATGCTTCGACCGGGGAAGTTTGCTTATATGGTTGGATCCTAGAAACACTGACCCCTGCAAATTGGCGTTGAATGATCACGCTTGTTGCTTCATTTGTTTTACGATTTCACATGACCAAAGTTCTCTTTAAAGTGCGAAGGATATCCTCTTAGGCTATGTAAGTGTTTGGTCAGCTGCTGGACCTTCAGGAATTTACCCGGTAGAGGTATGAGAGAAGCTAGAAGGTGGCTTCTATCCATATACCACTTCAAAGGGAGTCATGCGGGTGGGCTATATGGTATGTATTGTTGTCAAAAGGAGTCATGCGAGTGGCTGTATGGTATGTATTGTTGTACCACCATTCGGTGAGGGGTAACCATTGAGACCACTGGTGTTGTTTTTCAAAGGAAAATCACCTCAGATATGTTTCCAAACACTTGTTGACAACTTCCGTTTGACCATCCGTCTGGGGATGTTAAGTTGAGTTGAGATGCAATTGTGTGCCTTGTAGCTTAAACAATTCTTGCCAAAAATTGCTTGTGAAAGTTGGATCACGATCATAAACAATAGAGTGCGGCATACCATGAAGCTTGAAGACCTGGTCCATGAAAATTTGAGCCACCGTGGATGTAGTAAATGGGTGGTGAAGAGCGCAAAAATGAGCATACTTGGAAAGGCAATCCACCACCACCATTATGACTGATTTATTCCCCGATTTGGGTAGGCCTGTAATAAAGTCCATAGAGATATCCTTCCAAATAGCAGGGGGAATTGAAAGCGGTTGGAGGGTGTCCAGAGATTTGACTATTTCTCCCTTGTTGCGTTGACACACCTCACATTCAGCGACAAACTTACGGATGTCCTGTTTCATACCATCCCAGAAAAAAGAACATTTGACCTGGTCATATGTTTTGGTGAACCCTAAGTGCCCCACTGTGGGTGTAGCATGAAGTTCAGAAAGTACCATGGATTTGAGCTTGGATTGTTTACTTAAATACAAGCGACCTTTGTATCAAAGCTCATCCTGGAGCCAGGAGTACCCTGGGGGAGCCGTAGCCTTGTTCTGCAGTTGCTGGATCATATGCGAAATTTTGGGATCTTGAAGCCATTCCTGGCGCACAGCTTGGAGCCAATCGCGTACAATGAAGAAAAGAGAAAAAAGGGATCCTTCGTCTTCATATTTTTGGGATAGTGCATCCGCCACGAAATTGTCTTTTCCCTTCTTGTAAATGATCTCATAATCATATCCAAAGAGCTTAGTCACCCATTTTTGTTGCTCCTAGGAGGAAATGCGTTGTTCCATAAAGTACTTGAGGCTTTGATGGTCGGTCTTAATTTGGAAGCATTGCCCCAAGAGATAAGGACGCCACAACTCAACGACATGCATAATAACCAACATTTCTTTTTCATAAATGGGTTTGCCCAGATTCCTTTCAGACAGTTGCTTGATGGTGAAGGCAAAAGGTCGACCCTCTTGCATAAGGACAACGCTGATTCCTTTCCCTGAGGCGTCACATTCCAACACAAAGGTATTTGTGAAATCAGGAAGGGCCAGAACCAGAGTGGTGCACATGGTCATCTTCAAGGTTTGAAAAGCTTGAGTAGCTACTGGAGTCCAAGTGAAAGAGTTCGTTTTTAGGAGAGTCGTGAGAGGTGCTGCAATCTTTTCGTAGTTCTTAACAAATTTGTGATAATACCCTTTTAGGCCCAAAAATCCATGCAAGATTTTGAGAGTCTTTGGGTGCGGCCAGTCTTGCATAGCTTCAATATTTTTTGGGTCCACCCTGACGCCATCCTTTCCCACCAGATGACCCAAGTATTCTACTTTTGAGGCACCAAAAGAACATTTGGACTGTTTCAGGAAAAGTTGGTGCTGAGAGAGTAGGCAGAGAACTTGATCAACATGAATAAGATGGTCTGTCTAGGTTTTTCTATAGATGAGGATATCATCAAATAAAACTAAGACAAAATGATGGAGAAAAGCACGGAATACATGGTTCATGAGGCTCTGGAAGGTGGAGGGGGCATTACACAAGCCAAAGGGCATGACCAAAAACTCATAGTGGCCCTCATGAGTGCGAAAAGTGGTCTTGGGAATGTAGCCTCTTTCATACGTATCTAGTGATAGCCCGAGTGAAGATCAAGTTTGGTAAAGAATTGGGTGCCACTCAGTTCATCCAGGAGGTCATCAATGACAGGAATGGGAAATTTGTCTTTGATGGTCAGTTTGTTGAGAGCATGGAAGTCAGGACACATTCTCCAAGAACATTATTTCTTCAGTACCATCATGACCGGAGACGAGTAAGGGCTCGTACTAGGACCGATGACACCTGCAGTAAGGAGTTCCTGGACCATTTTCTCAATTTCATTTTTTTGTGCAAAGGGGTGGCGATATGGACGGATATTGGGGGGAAGGCTTCTTGGGACAAGGGGAATGGAATGATCATGAACACAACGGGAAGGAGGGAGTCCTTGGGGAGTGGAAAATACCGTTTGATGTTTATAAATGAGGGCTTGGAGGTCTTGGGGCACTGGGGGTGTCTCTGTGGCTTGTATGGTGTGGAGTTGGGCAATGACACCAGAATGACCTTTTTTGAGCAGTTTTTCCATGCGATGAAAACTGATGACCTCAGGTGAACCAACAGTGATGCCTTGGAATTTATATTGGTGGCCTCCTTGGTCGAATTGCATGGTTAAGTTTTGAAAATCCATGAGAATGGGACCCAAAGTCCTTAGCCATTCTGCACCCAACACAATGTCACAACCACCCATGTCAATAGAAAACATATGGGATTTTAGGTGGTAGTCACCGATTTGGAGATGCAAATTTTCACAGCGCCTGCCACATTTCATAGAACCACCATTGGCAATCATGATTTGGAAATTGTTGACAACATGGATGTAGCAATGGGTTTCTTGGGCAATGCGACGATGAATAAAATTGTGGGTGCTGACACTATCAACCAAAANTGCACATCTTCACAGCGCCTGCCACATTTCATAGAACCACCATTGGCAATCATGATTTGGAAATTGTTGACAACATGGATGTAGCAATGGGTTTCTTGGGCAATGCGACGATGAATAAAATTGTGGGTGCTGCCATTATCAACTAGAATGATGACCTTTCGGTGCTTGATGTAACCAATTAACTTGAGGGTTTGGGGGGCAGAGAAGTCGATGAGAGCATTGAGGGAAATGATCAGTTCCACTTCGGGAGGGTCTGAGGGAGGGTTTATGTCAATGATTTCTGGTGACTCATGCACAAGGGGAGTGTCAACATCCTCTTCTGGAATATACTCAAAGATGGCCATAAAAATATTTTGTTCCTTACATTTGTGGCCCGGGAAATATTTGTCATCACAATTATAATAGAGGCCTTTGAGTTGGCGTTCATCCATTTCATCCCTGGTCAATTTTTGGATCTTTAATGGGGAGGAGGGAGTAGTGGGGTTTACTGGTTTAGGGAGAGGGATAAAGGAATGCTTACGGTTTTGAGAGGAAACAATTTGTTGTGATTTATCTTTTTTAGTAGCCTCCACCCAAGTCGTAGGTTGAGCCATGAGGACATGGGCCTGAATTTCCTCCTTGAGGCCACTGATGAAACACTCTTGAAAGAAAGCATCAGTCATGCCCTCTGTTCGAAAATCCAGGTGCTCAAATGAAGCTATGAAGTCTTCTACTGTTCCTGATTGCTTCAATTTTGTCAAACAACCCAAATGGTTGGTGTCAGTGTCAAAGCGTTCATAAAGCTCAGTCACAAATTGGGTCCAAGCAATATACCCTTGACGGGAAGTTGTTCTCCATTGCCACCATTGCTAGCGTTCTTGATCTAGATGGAGAACACAATACTGGAGTTTGGCCAAGTCATCTGTAATGTTGTAGAGAGATAAATAATGTTCCATTTGGGTGACCCAACCAGTGGGGTCTGAGCCATCAAATTTGGTTACATCCACCCGCAGAAGGCGTATGTCCCATTGAAAGTGATGGGGATGAAAGGAATGGGAAGAAGTTTCACCTTCAGTCTTTGTATGTGCATCAGGAAAAGGGTCATCGATAGGGATCTTGAGTTTGGTGCAGAGTGATGCAAAGATAGATTCAAGCTAGGTGGTCAGTTCGTGTTTGACTTCCTCCATTGTGGACTGCATGGATTCATTTATGGTGGTATTGATGGATGTATCACGAGAGGCAATAGTAGCACTGAGTTGTTGCACTTCTTGTTGGGTCTCGAGGAAACTAGATTGCAAGGTGTTGAAGCAAGACTCCAGTTCTTGGCTACGGGTATGGGTCATGAGGATGGGTGAACTGAAAGGGAGTGGTCGGGGTTAGAAATTTTTGCAGAAAAATGATATGGGTGAATGTGATAAGGGAGAAGAGATGAATCTAATGGAATAGGTCTCAAATAATGGTGAAAAAATTTCCAGACTTTTTTTTTTACATCTACGGGGTTATACTTCGGTCTGAAGAATGTTGCAGTGCTGAAATCCACAAATTCTTAACCAGAAAGAAATGTGTATTTACTTGGCAACCCGAACACAGATGCATGACAATAGATCTTGTCGGTTTGATTTTTTTATGTTTATGTTTATGTTTATGTTCCCCAAGGGTTAGGTATTCAAGGGTTCTACAGACAAGGGTTTCCCCTATGATATAGCTCTCTGATATACGTGTGGGGTCCAACAGTAGTACTTGGCCCAATATCTCAGGGAACTAACTAAGGAGGATAGATCGTACTCTTAGCCGTACTACCTGACTACCCAGGTACTAGAGAGTATCTTCCCGAGTGTTGTTCTCGGTGACACTATAGCAGTGATGTGCTACCACTCGAAGGGGTACCAACAGGGGTTACAAGGGTGGCCAACAGATGTGCGCTTAAGAACCACTTTTATTTCCTGCGTGTATGAATCCCTCAACCGCGGGTTTATGCGCATAACGACAGATCTCTGTGTCTTAAATACGTCGGAATACGTCTCTACCCTGAAAAAAAAATACCCACAATTTCTGGCAGGGAAAGTGCTTTGATACCACTTGCAAGATACCAGATATAATAAATACGCAGAACGGAAATAAAATGCTAGAAATGACAGAATAACAGTAATATAACCATCATAATCTCCACAATAACACAGAAATAATATGAGAACAACAACTGAAATAGCACTTTGATTCAAAAAGAAATGTTCACAGGCCTCTTCGAGGGGGCAACCTCCAGTCGAGCGACACTTTGTTACAATAATCTCCAAGCTAGGGTTTTCATACCCTCGACCCTTATTTATACTAAATATGTCTATTAAGAGAAGCATCTAGAGGAAGATCCTTCTAGAAGCAGAAGCTTCTATTAGGTCTTCTTACATCCGCCTTATTCTATTTTATTGAAAGGCCTTATTAATATTGACCTTTATTACATCCAAATACATTGATCTACCTATGTGCTAGTTAGGACCTTAACATGCAAGTCACATCCCAAACCATTTCGAGGACTCTTAGCCAATTCTTGCTCAGGGCATAAAAGACGAACGAAGCAACATTTTTGAGATCCATGAGATGTTGCATGATTGTTTAGCCATGGAATAGGTGACCACATTGTCCATCTAATCCTAAGGCATGGTTTTGTAAATTGGACCCCTAAATCCAAATGTTGCATTGCTTCTTACTGAGAAAAGCACTAGTTATCAAAATCGATGAAAAAAACAACTTATGAGGGGTTGGAACTGGGAGTGAGGCATGCTCTAGCTAAAATCCTATGCCAGGAATCCAATAGAGATGACGGTTCCTCAATCCGAGTCTCGGTATTCATTTTATGCCCAGTTGCAAGTCGCATCCCAAACCATTTCGGGGACTCTTGGCAATTCCTCCTCGAGGCATAAAAGCCTAACGGAGCAACATTTTTGAGTTCCCTAAGATGTTGCGATGTTGCATGATTTTTTAGCCATGGACTAGGTGACTACAATGTCCATCTTCTCCCAAGGCATGGTTTCATAAATTGGACCCCTAAATCCAAATGTTGCATTTCTTCTTACTGAGCAAATCACTAGTTATCGAAATCGATGAAAAAAACAACTTTTGAGGGGTTGGAACTGGGAGTGATGGGTTCTCTAGATAAAATCCTATTCCAAGAATCCAATAGAGACAACATTTCCTCAATATGAGTCTCGGTTTTCATTTTATGCCCAGTTGCAAGTCGCATGCCAAGCCATTTCAGGGACTCTTGGCCAATTCCCGCTCAGGGAATAAAAGACTAATGAAGCAACATTTTTGAGTTACGTGAGATGTTGCAAGATTTTTTAGGCATGAAATAGGTGACCAAATTATCCATCCTCTCCCGAGGCATGGTTTCGTGAACTGGCCCCTTAATCCAAATGTTGCATTGCTTCAAACTGAGCAAAACATTAGTTCTTGAAATCAATGAGTAAAGCAACTTTCGAGGCATGGCACCTAGGAGTGAGGGGTGGTCTAGCTGAAATCCTATCCCAGTAGTCCATCGAAGTCGACGGTTCCTCAATCTGAGTCTCGGTTTTCATTTTATGCCCAGTTGCAAGTCACATCCCAAACCATTTCGGGGACTCTTGGCAATTCCTCCTCAGAGCATAAAAGGCTAACAAAGCAACATTTTTGAGTTCCATGAGATGTTGCATTTCTTTTATCCATGTACTAGGTGATCACAGTGTCCATCCGCTCCCGCAGCATGGTTTCATAAATTGGACCCCTAAATCCAAATGTTGCATTGCTTCTTACTGAGCAAAGCACTAGTTATCGAAATCGATGAAAAAAACAACTTCCGAGGGGTTGGAATTGGGAGTGAGGGGTGCTCCAGCTAAAATCCTATGCAAGGAATCCAACAGAGATGATGGTTCCTCAATTCGAGTCTCGGTATTTTTTTTATGCCCAGTTGCAAGTCGGATCCCAAACCATTTCGGGGACTCTTGGACAATTCCCACTCAGGGCATAAAAGACTAACAGAGCAACATTTTTTAGTTCAGTGAGATGTTGTAAGCTTTCTTAGGCATGGACTAGGTGAAAAAATTATCGATCCGCTCTCGAGGCATGGTTTCATAAATTGGCCCCTTAATCCAAATGATGCATTGCTTCAAACTGAGAAAAACACTAGTTCTCGAAATCAATTATTAAAGAAACTTTCGAGGGGTTGGAACCGGGAGTGATGGATTCTCTAGCTAAAATTCTATGCCAGGAATCCAACAGAGACAATGGTTCCTCAATCTGAGTCTCATTTTTTGTTTTATGCCCAGTTGCAAGTCGCGTGCCAAACCATTTCGGGGACTCTTGGCCAATTCTCGCCCAGGGCATAAAAGACCAACGAAGCAACATTTATGAGTTCTGTGAGATGCTGCAAGCTTGTTTAGGCATGGGATAGGTGACCAAATTATCCATCCACTCCTGAGGCATGGTTTCGTAAATTGGCCCCTTAATCCAAATGTTGCATTGCTTCAAACTAAGAAAAACACTAGTTCTCAAAATCAATGAGTAAAGAAACTTCTGAGGCATGGAACCCAGGAGTGAGGGGTGGTCGAGCTGAAATCTTATCCCAGCAATCCATCTAAGTCGATGGTTCCTCAATCTAATTCTTTCTTTTCGTTTTATGCCCAGTTGCAAGTCGCATCCCAAACCATTTCGGGGACTCTTGGCAATTACTCCTCGGGGCATAAAAGGCTAACGAAGTAGCATTTTTTAGTTCCATGATATGTTGCATGCTTGTTTAGCCATGGACTAGGTGACCATAGTGTCCATCCATTCCCGAGGCATGGTTTCATAAATTGGACCCCTAAATCCAAATGTTGCATTGCTTCTTACTGAGTAAAGCACTAGTTATCGAAATCCATGAAAAAAACAACTTTCGAGGGGTTGGAACCGAGAGTGAGGGGTTCTATAGCTAAAATATTGTGCCAGGAATCTAACAGAGACAACAGTTCCTCAATTTGAGTCTTTTTATTCATTTTATGCCCAGTTGCAAGTCGCATCCAAAACTATTTCGGGGACTCTTGGCCAATTCCCTCTCAAGGCATAAAAGACTAATGGAGCAACATTTTTTATTTCTGTGAGATGTTGTAAGCTTGTTTAGGCATGGTATAGGTGACCAAAATATCGATCCTCTCTCGACGCATAGTTTCATAAATTGGACCCCTAAATCCAAATGTTGCATTGTTTCTTACTGAGCAAAGCACTAGTTATCGAAATCGATGAAAAAAACAACTTCCGAGGGGTTGGAATCGGGAGTGAGGGGTGCTCTAGCTAAAATACTATGCCAAGAATCCAACAGAGACAACGGTTCCTCAATATGAGTCTCGGATTTCATTTTATGCCCAGTTGCAAGTCGCATTCCAAACCATTTCGCGGAAGTCTCTTGGACAATTCCCGCATAGGGCATAAAAGGCTAACGGAGCAACATTTTTGAGTTCCATGAGATGTTTCATTATTTTTTAGCCATGGAATGGGTGACCACAGTGTCCATCCGCTCGCGAGGCATGTTTTCGTAAATTGGATCCCTAAATCCAAATGTTGCATTGCTTCTTACTGAGCAAAGTACTAGTTATTGAAATCGATGAAAAACACAACTTTTGAGGGGTTGGAACTGGGAGTGAGGTTTTCTCTAGATAAAATCCTATGCCAGGAATCCAAGAAAGACAATGGTTCCTCAATCCAAGTCTCGGTATTCATTTAATGCCCAGTTGCAAGTCACATCCCAAACCATTTCGGGGACTCTTAGCCAATTCCCGCTCAGGGCGTAAAAGACTAACGAAGCAACATTTTTTAGTTCCATCAGATGTCACATGCTTGTTTAGCCATGGAATAGGTGACCACATTGTCCATCCAATCCTGAGGCATGGTTTCATAAATTGGACCCCTAAATCCAAATGTTGCATTGCTTCTTACTGAGCAAAGCACTAGTTATCGAAATTGATGAAAAAACCAACTTATGCGGGGTTGGAACCGGGAGTGAGGCATGCTCTAGCTAAAATCCTATGACAGGAATCCAATAGAGATGACGGTTCCTCAATTTGAGTCTCATTTTTTTTTATGCCCAATTGCAAGTCAACTGCACCAATTTCAAAGACTGCACCAATTTCAACTGCACATTGAGTTTAACAACCACTACTTCCTACATAAAAATGTGGGTTGCACTATTGTTAACCATCACCATAACTAACTTATTCTTCAACTTGAATTGAACAAAACTAATATTTTTATAGTTCTACTCTTGGCTGGCCTTAGACATATTGCCAACTAAATAACCCAATATTTGCAACACGTCAACTGATGGTTGGATTTCTTAGTCTATAGCATTGACCCTCATCTTCAAGGGACATTTCTTATAATAATTCTAATTTGCACAATTACAACAAACAGTGACCTTACTACTATTTTTTTCTTAGATCCGTATGATAAACTTATCATGTCCTTAGTGTTATCACATTAATATGTCCTTAATATGTCCAAAATCAAGAGGGATATCACATTAAATTAGGTGGTTGACCACTAATATTGGTAATTTCACCCTAGTCTAATTGTGCATCCAAAACTAAAGATATTAAATTTTTATTTAGAACTTTGAATATAGAAAAAAAAGTTCATAAATTGAAACTATGATGATGATGGACTACTCACTAACAACACATGCACACGCAACTGAAGGTACAACCAAATAGGTACCTGTCAAATATTTCTTCATCGAGTGATGAAAGCCTAGGACAAATAGTAGACATGATAAGAAAACAAGGACCAGAGGTGAAAATGTCAGAATAATGTTTTGTAGACGCATGAAATTTTTTCTTGTCGAAGGAGGATCATGCTCTTATGATGATGAGAGAATAGGAGACATAGAGGTTCCACTCATGTATAAGCATCTAGTGAAACAATGGGTACCTAAGGAACTACCTCCTATAGATGTTGACTTTGTTGTCAACAATAGGACATATCGCATTGCACCATCCTCCCTGCATGGCTTGGGGCTATTTTCCATGGATGGAATAATTGTAAAATACAATACAGTAACTGAATTGATGGACTATGTTGGACCGTGTTACAATTATAACGATTGGATGTGGCTAGTCCGGTACATGCGAATTATGTAGAGATATGCACTCGCTGCAAATTATATACAACTAATAAACGAGGATAAAAATAAGGGAGAGACTATCTATATTGATGGAAGGCCTAAATATTTCGGCAATATCGCAGGGTTTATAAGCAACACACGACCCGGGACAACAAACAAACAACCGTATTGCATATATGAGGGACGTGAAGAAAATTGGGTAGTCCTGTGCGCAATAAAAAATATAACTCCTGGGGAAGATTTATTAGTGGATTTCCAATTGAATCGAATAGAAACATTGACTAATAGTGTGCAAGTTCTTATGCAACACCTCTTTAATAAACCTCTACTTATTGCATTATATTTTTTTATTATCTTTAACATTGTTGTAAATATTATCTTTAACATTGTTTTTTTGTTATCGTTAACAATTTTTTAAATATTTGGGGGTTATAATTATATTATAATGTGGCAGGATGATCGTGGAAAAGGGTCAGCCGCGCAACATGTAAATGATTATCAATTTCCACTTTCATTTTACGTGAATTTTATTATTTGCTTATATAATTTTATTGAAATAACATTATTTTTGTTGAAATTATATGTAGTCCGCAGGCCATGTTGATCATGATTCTGCCGATGAGGAGGGGTTTTATTCATCCCCTGATCCGATGGTCTTAATAAATTAAAAAAGATCATTAAAGTGAACAAGGAACTTGCTAGCTTTTTAGATCGTCGAGATCAAACTCCTGATGTCCTAGAAAAGATAAATCTCCTTATGTCACAACTTAACACATATAAGGTAATAACCATAATTTAAAGTTTTTTTTTAATGTACTCATATGTTCAATTATGAAACTTTGTTCTTTAACGTTTACATTATCTCACGAAAAAATATTTTCTTTTTTATAAAGAGATTTTTGGAGCCTGTTCAGCCCGGTGTTGGTAGTAGTGGTGCTACAAAGACGCTACAGAGTCTTGATGTGGGCGGTCATATAGTTGCTAGAGTATTATTTACTTCTCCATATTCCACACCTAATTTAGATAGGAGTCAGGACACGCATCGCCAGACATTCACACCTCGATCAGAGTCTAGAGATGGTGGCAGAGATGAGGCTCATGGTGATGTGGTTGACAGGGTTGCATTTCCTGGAGCTAGACATGTGACAAGCATGGGGACCCTTCTGTGCACATTTTTGTTCAACGATGATGGACTTCCATTAAAACAATCAAGACTCCTAGGTAGTTTTAATTCATATTTTAATCGTTTAATGTTGTCCTTCTCATACACAAATCATCTAGATTATTAATTTTAAATTAATGATCATATCTTTTTGTGTGTAGAAAACGACCATTTTTATAGGCACCTAAAGAGCAAGGCCTTATTGATTTTTGGGGAAACCTTACGCATGAGGTGGAATTGCCAGAATTCCAATCTCAAAAAGGAAATTATGGATTATCTTGAAGGCCTCTTTGGAGTAGACACATTCAATAAAAAAGAGGTCACCTTTGCAGCAGGTGAATATTTAAAATATACATGGGATGTTTATAGACGAAGATTGACAGGAAATCCTAGGTATGATAATCCTCCCTCGATTCTAGAGAGGGAGGGGAAGGCGATCATTGATGATACAAAAGAGAAGATTTTGAAAAAATCAGGAGAACAAAGAACCGGTACACCAAGGTAAATTACAATATTTTGATTTCAATACTAGCTTTATTTTTCTTTAGATCTAAATAAAAGTGTGTTTATATATAACATACTTGAAAATTTTGATGATAGGTTGCCTGACACTTCGAAGGAAACCAAAGCTAGGATTTCCAAACTATTGGACACACCTACCACACTTAGAGGGGGGGTAAATGAGTGTGGGGATCTTTTTCCCAAAACTTTCCTCTTACACAAAAACTCCTTAGTTAACATTAAACATTTTCTCATTACTCATTGTTGTCATTTATAATCAGTTATATGTGAATACATATCAGCAACATATCGTCAACAAATCATCTCCACAAGGAACACAAAGAACACAAGATGTATGTACAATTTTTCTTTTTATTATGGACTTCAATCCGGGGGTTTTTCAGAAACAAATGAATAGAGTAAAACTCTACAAGAAAACCATCTCTATACGCAAGACTCAGCTTACATTCTCAGCACCAACTGAGATGATGCAACAATCCTCAACATATATCAATCTGTCAACATAAACAAGTGCATCAATCATGCACCAACCTGTGCCAAACAACCTGTAATCAACCTGTACCATAAACAAGTGCATCCAACCATGTACCAAGTATATAATAATCATGTGTCAACTACTCATCAGCAATGACTCATCAATATGTACCAAAATCATCAGCTATACACCTCATGTATGTGCCAACTCATCAACTACTTGTCACTCATGTTCTTCAATATCATACTTGATTCACATAACCTCATTAAGCATAGATGAAGGATAATTTCCTTTCACTTTGATTTAGCACCAATAATTTTATTCTCATTGAACCCATGGTTAGTGTTAGATGCAATATATCCTTAATTTTGTACTATAGTTGAAGACAAAGAGAGATCAATGCTATCATGAATTTCTATAGCATCACATTCCATACCATTTTTATCTTGAAACACGCCATGAACATGTTCACATTCTCCATTTTATATTTCAATATTGGGATCATTAGTATCCCATTCATTACTGTAAATTCCCAAGGTTTTTCCACACATCTTACAAACCACTACTACAATAGAGGGAACCCAATACCATCAATGAAGAAAACAAAATAAACGACAATGAGAGATTTTTGACCATATGTCAACTAATTTGTCCCTTTAAAAAACCTTCATTGATGTGCAAGGGAGTAATATGTCTATGCGAAAAGACCCAGTTTATCCCCCACATATATTCAATAAGGTGTGTGGGATAAACACACCCTCGAAACAAACAAAAACATCACAAGAAGTGACCTAAAACCCTAGTATCATGCTTAGATCTTAATGTAAAGGCTTTGATCCAACACCTTAGGCCTACGAACCAATACCAATATAAAGGCAACCCAAAACCATTGATGAGGTCAAAAAAATAAACTACAATGAGAGAGTTGTGATAGCATGTCACCTAAGCTACACCAAGTAAGAAAATAATGCAACTTTTGTGGATGATAAAAGACAGCATGAGATGTCATCATATTCTCCAACTAACGCCATGCCTCCACTTGTAAATTCTAGGCATTTCCATACAAAAAGAGGAAAACTGAGGAGCAACAAAAACCACCATGAATATAGTGCAAAACTTGTAACTAAACCTTCAATGGAAATATTAGGAAAGGAATCCACGGTCACAACAATTATTATGGTTTGTGAATCCCCACGATATGCATTAGATGTGTTTAAGATGACCTCACATACCCATATCACAGTGTTAAAAGTCATCTCCAAGAAAAATATCAAATTATGATGTTTTTCTTCATAATCATGGTAGTAAATGTCATATAGAGGATCCTCATATAACTCTCCATTGACAATGATTTGACAAAGACTCCCCTTCTTAGGGTTCTATTCGATTCTATTATTTCAATCCTTAAATATTATGCTCACCACCCCCATCAATATCTCTTTTGTGTTGCACAAAACTATAGTAGTCAAGATCTTGATCCTCCTGGACTAGAGAAAATTTATCCATAACAATCAAAGGGATGTGATCCATAATTGGAGTTACCATGTGAGACCTTGAAATTCCTTGCATACCATTTCTTTCTCTCACCGTCAATACAAGCAACTGTAAATTAATGATTCAAAGAAATATGACTTCCCAACACCATGCTATACCAGATCTATTTAATCAAGGGAATCAAACTTTTTTGACCCTGGTAACAATGCCAATCGTCAGCTCCCAAAATTTCACTTTGAAATATGAAGTCCTAGATAACAATCAAGGCAAGCTCGATTATACTCCAGAGTTCTCACTACCACCAAAGTTTCTCAAACCACATACTACTAATATGCCAAAGGGATCATCTACTAATATTCCAAAGGGATCCACAAGGGTAACATTGTTTCCTTTTACATCCCACACTAAAGCCACATACTACTAATATTCCAAAGGGATCTTAGCAAGTGAATCCATTTCCCTCACTAGTTCCTCCATCATTTCTACATATTGCATATGAGAAATAGCATGTTAGTATCTCATCTTCAATAACTTTTGTATAGGGAATTGGTTGTTCTTTTAATTAAAATCCAATCCAACTTATATTCCATTGATTTACCATAAATGATATGTCACACAATGACATAATGTTTACTCTAGAACCAACCCAAATGGGAAAAACAAATTTCAATGGTTACTCAATTCTCATTTTGAGAATCTTTTGTTACAATGTAACTCATGGATCTTTGTGCATACATTCCTCTTTGGCAAAAATACCCTTTGAGAGTCATGTCAAAAGGACGAATAAGAGATCATGGGGGTAATGGGAAGGCCAAGAGACAAACCTTTTAGTTCCCATTGCTCTCTCTCTCTCTCTCTCTCTCTCTCTCTCTCTCTCTCTCTCTCTCTCTCTTGCTCCTATTTTAATTTTTCTATTTTATTTTGTTTAACTTTTTTTTCTTTGTCTCATTTAATTTATTAAATCCTGCATTGTCCTTTATTATATAACCTTCATTAATTTTTAAATTACACTTGTAGGTATTGATTCTTACAATCATTGAACCTGTGTTCAGATCCATTTTAAATCAAGCCTCCCCATTGAGAGTGTTTTTGTTCTCTAAAATATTAGAGTAAAAATCTAGAACAATGTGTCATCTTTTTGTTTCTCTTGATCATGGATCTAACTATGAATGTTGGATTTTGTTACTGGCTCAAGTTATTTGTATGGATTTATCTCTATTTCCTAGCTATACTATCATGTAGCAATTCCACAAGAGGATGTGTGAATGACCTCCTTCTACTAGGACTAATTGGTTCCTAGCATGGAAACAATTTTCTTATGTTGCACATTCTTACCAACACTCTATCAATGCAACAACTTCACTTGGATGACCTCTTTAGTGTGCAATCATAGCACCTTGTATACTTGGCTCAAAAATCAAATTTTATTTTTTTTGCTCAAAAATCAAATTTTAATTTTTTTTTTTAAATAAATTGTTGTCGTCTCAATTGCGACGACCCCATAAAAATCTTGCGACGAACTTGCTATACAAATAATGAAAATCTTATAGAAATTTCATCGCAATATACCATGTTTCCGTCTCAATTGCGACGACCACATAAAAAATTTTGCAACGAACTTGCTATACAAATCACGAAAGTTGTATATGCATTCTGTCGCAATATACCTTGTTTTCGTCCCTCTTGCGACGATCTCTTCGAAAGATGAATCATTGAAAAATTTGTTACGTTCATCGATCTTGTGACAATCTTCTTATTGTTGGGTGTGCGATGATATCCCTTTATTGTCTCTCTTGCGACGATAGCATTACATTCTCTCATTTGCGACGATTTTCATGGCTAGTCGCGCTTGCGACGATTCCCCTACTTTGTTGCGTTTTCGACGATTTGCCTACATAGTTGTTATGGCGACGGTATTTCTTCTTTAATGCAATTGTGAAAACCCCCTACTATATTTCTTCTTTATCCCCGTTGTGCCCTTATCCTATGGATAGAAGGTTAATATGATTAGACATTGAACCACAATAATCGAGGGTGGAGTTGTCATGTCCCACAAGATACATTGATAATGAGCAAGCCATATCCTCCATGCCACTAGAAATGATAAATCTTTATATGGTTTATTTTTCGAGTCTGATAGCCACATTTGAAGGATCTCATTTATTTATTTTTATTTCCAAATTAAATCTCGACCTATCAGCTTTGAAATTTCCCTCCAAATCCCTATAGATAAAGAACAATTCAATGTCAGATGTTTATTTGAGTCCTTGGCTTCTTTACATAAGATGCACCAGCCTAGCCTTGCCTTATTCCTTTTTTTTATATTGTCCCATGTGAGTGTGTTATTTTAGAGAAGGAACCACATAAAAACCCAAGCCTTTGCTGGACATTTTAACTTCCAAATCCTTTTCCACCACTAAACTTCCTCCCTCTAGGAAGTTTCAGAATTCAGGTGGACGTATCCCTACTTTAGAGTGTAAAAT
>SNQJ01S0019760.1:290125-300215 GCA_010110895.2 Picea sitchensis
TGTTATTCTTCCTTCTCATGCATTAGGCTTAGATAGATTCGAAAGAAATTCAGTGTCCATGATAAGCACTTTTCTGTCTAGGGTTAAGGTCAAGCCTTAGAGGTCGATCTACTTGTCCGCAGGCAGATTTTCCTACAACACCTTATACCATATTTCTTGTTGAACTTTCAATTATTTTATTCCTTTTTACTCCATGTGTGTATGGTGTAAGGACTAGGTGAAATTGTAATTTTAAGTGTCCAAACTAGACACAAATTAACATCATCAAGCATCCAAGAAATCATCACCACACATGAGTTGAGTTGATGATCCTCCACACCAATTCATCCCTTGCTGAAAAGAAATTAGTAACATGAAGATCACACTCCCTTATATTAGTCTTAGTAGGTATCCAGGGAAAGTCAGACTGAAATTTCCCAATGGATTCTCAAGAAATATTGTGAAAGTGCTATTATTAACTAGGGTGGAGGAGGAGCCATTGTGTCCTTGGCTTGATGGTGGAGGAAAATATGATAAATGTGTAGAGCATTTCCCTACTGGTGGACATAAGTGAAAGACATATCTACATAGAATAATAATCACTTGTAACTATTATTGTTGAGATGGACAATGGGGTGAGTTTCTACCAATATGATAGGTGCTTAGAGACCTAATGGATAGAAAGACACTCAATGGTCCATCACTCACTTTTTCTAGACCAAAACCACATTATAACCAATGAACCAACACAATGTACTTTCACCCAGGAACTATATGCTTGCTGGCATTTTATAAGACTCCTACCTTCCTATCAAGTCCTATGCATTCACACATAAGATATTGTTACCTAAATATGTTTACCCATCAAGTCCTATGCATGAGTGCATAATATCTTGTTACTCAAATAACAAAACATAGGAAAGTTCTCCATTCAACATACAATATATCAAATTAGAAACATGACATAATACATATCAAATTATAGTCAGATTGAATAGGTTGGGATTGAGTGAGCTACATGCATGTTAAAAGGTCAGAGGAGATGAATGGAGTGCTCTACAATGAGAAATTGGATAAGAATGAGAGAAAATGGGTCGGGTTGAGGTTATCTTTCCTTATTTTTTTTATGGTGAAATCACAATTTATGAGATCATATGCCACAAAGATTATATGGACACTACATTCGGATAAATTCTTATGGTTGTAACTGTTGTTCTCTCCCTCTCTTGGGATAAAGCTTATATTTAATAGGTCTCTCTCTCTCTCTCTCTCTCTCTCTCTCTCACACACACACACACACACACACACACACACACACACACACACACACACATATAGTGCACATGATAGATTTTATCCATAATAGGCTATACAATGCACATTTCTTTTCTTAGTGTAAAAATTAACTTGTCCCTTATGTGTGTTTTGCTACAAAGAGGACACTATGGAGCATACCATTTTTTTCCCAGTTGTACAATAGTTTCAAGTTTCTATTATTGGATTACTCTACTAAGGATTAATCAAGGGGAAATATCAGTTTTTAAAGTTGGCCTAGACCGTAAGTGAAAACTTGGTTATATTTTCTCTGATGAAATGTTGACACATAAGAGTTCCGTGTGTTAAGGTTACCAAAAGTGGCTTTAGTGATTTATTATCAACAAATATATGTCATTTTTTGATTCCTAACATTTTGACAGTATTTGTTCGAATACCAATAGCAAGTAGTTTCAAAACTATACTGGATTTTGATTTGAGTATTTTAGGTAGACCTCAAGTGCCTGAGCTTACAAGTTAAGTTTGTAAAGGTATATTTAGTTCCCTAGCTTTTAGATAGATTGACAAAACCTTGATTAGTTTTTATTATTGAACATGTTTGTTATACTATTCTTTGCAAACATTATATGTATTGGGACAAGTAATTTCACTAATTGCATTTTGTTGTTTCTAAATTAGGAATTATTCTTACACTTTATGACATTGTACATTGTAGAAATAAGAATTCACTAAAATTTGGTGATGTAATTTAGTGTAGAGAATGTGAAAATTGCATCCTGTACAAAAAAATACTAGAACAACTAAGCTTTCTCATTGATGAATTAAATTATATTCATAATATTACATGGTGCAATTATTTTTATCTTGTATTCTACTCATCATTTTCACTATGCCATCGCATGGATTCTTCTTTTAGCTTTTCGCTTAATGTAAAAATCTGAATAATTTTTTTTAAGGTGAATACTGATAATACGAATGCTAGCTTTGGTCTTTATTCAGTGTATGAGTATACTTCTTGTTAGAATATAATGGATGTGCTCATTTTACCATTGACAATATCTCTATTGTCACCCAACCATAGGCTGAAGCCACCCTCTAAGCACCTTAACCTTGACAGAGAATCACTTCGGATGCAAAACCTAGGCTAGATAGCCAAATAAAGGGTAGCGCACCAACAAGAGATGATCAGATAGTCCAAACCCTAACCAAGAGATAGTCCAAGCCAAAATGTAACTGCTAGCTATAGCAGCTACACCAATAGCTCTCCTCCAAACCTGTGCACAAAACTGGGCACTGCAGTGCACACAAGTGCTACTTTACAATTCCGAGACTACCTGCCAGAATGAAGACTGGCCTCCTGTATTTATAGTAATTCTAGCTAAATTCCTGGGCCAACTTCTCATTCTGGGTATCTGTCTGTTCAGTATATTATTATTTCTTCTGGCCCACTTCTTCTCTTGGAGGCTAATAACCTAATATAAATTATCTTCTTGAGTCGACAAGTCTTCTAGGGCTATTAGCCAACTCACTAGGGTTTCTTCTTTCTTCCTGGAGTATTCTATTCTCGTCAGGTTTACACGTGGAGGTAAATACCTCCCGCATCTACCATAATATCAACACTCCCTCCTAGATAGGGAGGTATTACAGGTAATGGTCTTGAGCACAAAACATACCATTCACTAGGTAGCATCAACATAGCCGTCTAGACTATCTCATGACTAGATCATGAGCATCATCATCACCATCGGTGTCATCAGTTGCATCATCTCTCAAAACCATACTCCATCTTAGTAATCAGTCATGATGCTGGATAAGTCACTCACACCACAGAGTGATACAAGAGCCATTCTTCTAATCTGGACATATGTCTTAGAAGAGTAGATGTTCTGAACCATTTTCTGTCTGGAAAATCTCTATCCTTTAATCATTTATATGGATGATAATCATTTACCAAACTTTCTGGACCATTTCTCATGTTAACCATAATGGGAAATCATTGTCCATCATAAATCTCAATCCACTTTTGTAACATGAAAGAGTCTATCCAAGATGGAATTTTTTTTTAATCTTGAAAATGAATGTCCTCAATAATATTTTCAGTGCTCCCTCCCAACCTGGGAGTCATCTCTTCCTTTTTCAATAAGGAAGTCGTCTCCATGAGCTCCAACTTGAGTATGAAAACTCTTTCATCTTGGATAGAAGATTTACCAAAATGTCGTCTTATCTGCTCATCTGTGGAGATATGTATTTGGAGAACCAATTTCTTCTTTCTAGACTTCATCACAGATAATGTAATGCTTGATTTCAAATGTACTTTGGTCTGGAACACTGGTTTTCTCTGAAGACTTGATGTAGCTCTGATCAATAGAGTATATCATTGTTTGAAAACTGGAACATATCCATGTGGAACTTCTTCTGTCATCATAAGATCTAATCTACTGAGTAATCACCTTGATACAATATATCTGTTATAGAAAATCTTCACCACGCTTTTGCTGTGCACTGGAGGTTCTCCACCAAGTTACCTTTTTCCATCTGCATACAAGGGTCTCTTTCTGGTATGCCTCAAAGTCTTGAGGTTTCTCATTATACACTCTTTGTTCATTGATCCGATGTAGAACTCCAACTCATGGATGTTGTGGATGATATAATGACTCATGTAGAGATATGTCTGGTTTACTGAAACAAGTGATCATCATAGTCTTCTCCCTCCATCTAGGAGAACCTTTAGTTCTATATCTCGTAATGCTTTCATTCATAAGTCTTCCATGCACTGTTCTTAATCACGACTTTTAGTTCCTCTGCTTGATTGCTTTTATTGAGGTTATATCAGGATGACAATCTTTTGATTCTTGATACAATGATTGGTTGTTCTGGATTCTCTTTTTTTCTTGGAATCTTCATGTTCTTCCTCGTGTTTAGCTCTTGGGTCAATGGAGTAGATTCCATTCCCTAAAGATTCGATTTCTTTCTTTCATCATAGGATCACGGATGTGGATGGACAACTAGGGATACTTAGAGGCTTTTCTTCAAAGAAGTCTTGATTTGTCTTCCTCTTTGAACCAAACTCCCTTTTGTTCCTGAAGTTCTTGAGTCTTGCTGTGAAGGATTGATCATCGTACTTCTTTTGGGGTTTCTCTTTTGCACTGATCCTTGATTCTTCTTGAGCACAACAAGTCCAAAGTTCTTCAAATGTCAGAAACTCCTTTCTTATGTTCATGCTTGCGACAAATGCATCCCATGTCTTGGGAAGACCATTGAGTACCATGTTTACCAATTCCTTCTCTGAAGTGATCTCTTCAATAGCTTGTAGTTGATCTCTTAGCTGGGAGATCTTCACAAAGTATGATGTTATGTTATAATCATCATTCATCTTCATGTCACAGAGCTCATTCTTCAGACTCATTACTTGTCCAATGTTTCTAACTGAGAAGAGGTTTGTCAAGGCATCGTACATCTTCTTCGATGAGTCAAGATGGGAGATGTAGGGTATCAAGTGGTATTTTATATAATCCACTATGATACTCATGGAATTGATGTCATCGTATATGAACTTCTCCATAACTGCAACGTTATGTGAATCCTTCTCTTTTCCTTCTTCAAACACTGGTTCCACGATATTCAACAATTTATTCTTGGCAAGGATGAGGTTGATCCTTGTCCTCCACACTTTGAAGTTAGAAGCTCCATCTAACTAGTTCTCTAACTTCATAGAGTAATCCATGGATTCTTTGACTTGGTCAACCCTAGATTTGACTAGAAACTCAAACTTGACGTCTTGGCTTGCTAAGAGTATCAGGAGATGCGCTAGGCTATGACGCACTGATCTATCCATAAATTAGGTCAATCCCTTCACTTAAGGTTCCTCAACGTGGATTAGGGTTTCTGCAATTGCAACTGCTAGTAACCCTAACAACAGTGCTATGGTGATTGCTCCTGCTAGAAGCCCTAACGATAGTTCTTCAACGAGCTTGGTATCCTTACGGCTATGTTTCCTTCCAGCGATTAGATTGAGTGAAGGAGGTGTGGGCCCACAACCTGTTAGAATATAATGGATGTGCTCATTTTACCATTGACAATATCTCTATTGTCACCCAACCATAGGTTGAAGCCACCCTCCGAGCACCTTAACATTGATAGAGAATCACTCCGGAAGAAAACCCTAGGCTAGATAGCCAAACAAAGGGTAGCACACCTTTTCCTAAGGATCACGCACCAACAAGAGCTAATCAGATAGTCCAAACCCTAACCAAGATATATTCCAAGCCAAAACGTAACTGCTAGCTACAACAGCTGCACCAACAACTCTCCTCCAAACCAGTGTACAAAATTGGGCATTGCAGTGTGCACAAGTGATGCTCTGCAATTTTGAGACTACCTGCCAGAATGAAGACTGGCCTCCTATATTTATAGTAATTCTGGCTAACTGCCTGGGCCAACTTCTCATTCTGGGTATCTTTCTGTTCAGTATATTATTATTTCCTCTGGCCGAATTCTTCTCTTGGAGGCTAATAACCTAATATAAATTATCTTCTTGAGTCGACAAGTCTTCTAGGGTTATTAGCTAACTCAGTAGGGTTTCTTCTTTCTTCCCAGAGTATTCTATTCTCGTCAGGTTTACATGTGGAGGTAAATACCGCCAACAACATTTTTTTTTGAGCCAACATAATTCTAATTAACATTGATAAGTCCTCTACCTCCTTTAATAACTTAGAGGAGGCAGTCATCACCTTCTACAAGATCTTGTTCCCTTACATTGTGAAGGAATTAGACCAAGGTATGAAATATTTGGGCTTTTATCTCAAACCAAACAAGTACTGCATTTAATATTGGGGGTGGTTGGTGGTAAATATTGAAAAAATGTTATCTTTGTGGAGTCATGGGTGGTTGTCCCAGGAAGGAAGAATCACTCTTGTAAAATCAGTTTTAGAAGTGATTCTCATCTACAGGATGTCGCTTTCCTATATTTCGAAAGGCACCCTTAAGAATATTAGAAAAATCAATTTTGGATTCTTGTGGGGAGGTGCCCAATATCACTTTTTCCTTCCATGGGTTAAAATGGAATTGAATTTCCATCCCAAAAGCTCTGGGAGGTTTAGGACACAATTTTGTTTTTATCTTTTCGAGAGATTTTGCGGCCAAAAGTGTTTGGAGATTGTTGTCGGGAAAAGGATTGTGGTGTTATGTGGTTGAAAAAAAATACATTGCCCCAAATACATTGGAATAATGGATAAGAAGGCCTAATAAACAAAGAAAAAATATCTCAATGATTTGGAAGGATGTCGTAAATTCCTTTTCACTCATAGGGGTGGGCCTCGCTTGGAGGATTGGAGATGGATCTAGTGTGCGTTTAAGAATATATCGTTGGATCGGGTATGATGAACACTATACTCTTTCACTCCGTTTGGTCCACTCATTATGGGAGCACAACTATCACACCCTAAGTCAAATTTCTGATAAAAACCAAACTTCAACGTGAAGGAAAGGATGGTTGTCAACATATCATCTGGAACTTGGGGATGGGTGAAGAGATACATGGACTCATTATGTCTCCATATTGAAGAGGTCACATGTTTGTATTAGGGATCAGGGGGACGAGTTGGTTTGGGTTTTCTTAGCATCTATATTTTACACTCTAAAGTAGGGATACGTCCACCTGAATTCTGAAACTTCCTAGAGGGAGGAAGTTTAGTGGTGGAAAAGGATTTGGAAGTTAAAATGTCCAGCAAAGGCTTGGGTTTTTATGTGGTTCCTTCTCTAAAATAACACACTCACATGGGACAATATAAAAAAAAGGAATAAGGCAAGGCTAGGCTGGTGCATCTTATGTAAAGAAGCCAAGGACTCAAATAAACATCTGACATTGAATTGTTCTTTATCTATAGGGATTTGGAGGGAAATTTCAAAGCTGATAGGTCGAGATTTAATTTGGAAATAAAAATAAATAAATGAGATCCTTCAAATGTGGCTATCAGACTCGAAAAATAAACCATATAAAGATTTATCATTTCTAGTGGCATGGAGGATATGGCTTGCTCATTATCAATGTATCTTGTGGGACATGACAACTCCACCCTCGATTATTGTGGTTCAATGTCTAATCATATTAACCTTCTATCCATAGGATAAGGGCACAACGGGGATAAAGAAGAAATATAGTAGGGGGTTTTCACAATTGCATTAAAGAAGAAATACCGTCGCCATAACAACTATGTAGGCAAATCGTCGAAAACGCAACAAAGTAGGGGAATCGTCGCAAGCGCGACTAGCCATGAAAATCGTCGCAAATGAGAGAATGTAATGCTATCGTCGCAAGAGAGACAATAAAGGGATATCATCGCACACCCAACAATAAGAAGATTGTCACAAGATCGATGAACGTAACAAATTTTTCAATGATTCATCTTTCGAAGAGATCGTCGCAAGAGGGACGAAAACAAGGTATATTGCGACAGAATGCATATACAACTTTCGTGATTTGTATAGCAAGTTCGTTGCAAAATTTTTTATGTGGTCGTCGCAATTGAGACGGAAACATGGTATATTGCGATGAAATTTCTATAAGATTTTCATTATTTGTATAGCAAGTTCGTCGCAAGATTTTTATGGGGTCGTCGCAATTGAGACGACAACAATTTATTTAAAAAAAAAAATTAAAATTTGATTTTTGAGCAAAAAAAATAAAATTTGATTTTTGAGCCAAGTATACAAGGTGCTATGATTGCACACTAAAGAGGTCATCCAAGTGAAGTTGTTGCATTGATAGAGTGTTGGTAAGAATGTGCAACATAAGAAAATTGTTTCCATGCTAGGAACCAATTAGTCCTAGTAGAAGGAGGTCATTCACACATCCTCTTGTGGAATTGCTACATGATAGTATAGCTAGGAAATAGAGATAAATCCATACAAATAACTTGAGCCAGTAACAAAATCCAACATTCATAGTTAGATCCATGATCAAGAGAAACAAAAAGATGACACATTGTTCTAGATTTTTACTCTAATATTTTAGAGAACAAAAACACTCTCAATGGGGAGGCTTGATTTAAAATGGATCTGAACACAGGTTCAATGATTGTAAGAATCAATACCTACAAGTGTAATTTAAAAATTAATGAAGGTTATATAATAAAGGACAATGCAGGATTTAATAAATTAAATGAGACAAAGAAAAAAAAGTTAAACAAAATAAAATAGAAAAATTAAAATAGGAGCAAGAGAGAGAGAGAGAGAGAGAGAGAGAGAGAGAGAGAGAGAGAGAGAGAGAGCAATGGGAACTAAAAGGTTTGTCTCTTGGCCTTCCCATTACCCCCATGATCTCTTATTCGTCCTTTTGACATGACTCTCAAAGGGTATTTTTGCCAAAGAGGAATGTATGCACAAAGATCCATGAGTTACATTGTAACAAAAGATTCTCAAAATGAGAATTGAGTAACCATTGAAATTTGTTTTTCCCATTTGGGTTGGTTCTAGAGTAAACATTATGTCATTGTGTGACATATCATTTATGGTAAATCAATGGAATATAAGTTGGATTGGATTTTAATTAAAAGAACAACCAATTCCCTATACAAAAGTTATTGAAGATGAGATACTAACATGCTATTTCTCATATGCAATATGTAGAAATGATGGAGGAACTAGTGAGGGAAATGGATTCACTTGCTAAGATCCCTTTGGAATATTAGTAGTATGTGGCTTTAGTGTGGGATGTAAAAGGAAACAATGTTACCCTTGTGGATCCCTTTGGAATATTAGTAGATGATCCCTTTGGCATATTAGTAGTATGTGGTTTGAGAAACTTTGGTGGTAGTGAGAACTCTGGAGTATAATCGAGCTTGCCTTGATTGTTATCTAGGACTTCATATTTCAAAGTGAAATTTTGGGAGCTGACGATTGGCATTGTTACCAGGGTCAAAAAAGTTTGATTCCCTTGATTAAATAGATCTGGTATAGCATGGTGTTGGGAAGTCATATTTCTTTGAATCATTAATTTACAGTTGCTTGTATTGACGGTGAGAGAAAGAAATGGTATGCAAGGAATTTCAAGGTCTCACATGGTAACTCCAATTATGGATCACATCCCTTTGATTGTTATGGATAAATTTTCTCTAGTCCAGGAGGATCAAGATCTTGACTACTATAGTTTTGTGCAACACAAAAGAGATATTGATGGGGGTGGTGAGCATAATATTTAAGGATTGAAATAATAGAATCGAATAGAACCCTAAGAAGGGGAGTCTTTGTCAAATCATTGTCAATGGAGAGTTATATGAGGATCCTCTATATGACATTTACTACCATGATTATGAAGAAAAACATCATAATTTGATATTTTTCTTGGAGATGACTTTTAACACTGTGATATGGGTATGTGAGGTCATCTTAAACACATCTAATGCATATCGTGGGGATTCACAAACCATAATAATTGTTGTGACCGTGGATTCCTTTCCTAATATTTCCATTGAAGGTTTAGTTACAAGTTTTGCACTATATTCATGGTGGTTTTTGTTGCTCCTCAGTTTTCCTCTTTTTGTATGGAAATGCCTAGAATTTACAAGTGGAGGCATGGCGTTAGTTGGAGAATATGATGACATCTCATGCTGTCTTTTATCATCCACAAAAGTTGCATTATTTTCTTACTTGGTGTAGCTTAGGTGACATGCTATCACAACTCTCTCATTGTAGTTTATTTTTTTGACCTCATCAATGGTTTTGGGTTGCCTTTATATTGGTATTGGTTCGTAGGCCTAAGGTGTTGGATCAAAGCCTTTACATTAAGATCTAAGCATGATACTAGGGTTTTAGGTCACTTCTTGTGATGTTTTTGTTT
>SNQJ01S0019761.1:66073-76406 GCA_010110895.2 Picea sitchensis
TAACCTTGATAGAGAATCACTCTGGAAGCAAACCCTAGGCTAGATAGCCAAACAAAGGGTAGCGCACCTTTCCCCAAGGATAGTGCATCATAAAGAGTTGATCAGATAGTCCAAACCCTAGAAACTGGCACAACACCTTCCCCATAAACTTGCGCACAAAACTACCAACTGCAGTGTGCACAACTGGCTCTTTGCAATTCTGAGACTGCCTGCCAGAATGAGAACTGGCCTTCTGTATTTATACTAATTTTGGCTAAATGCCAGGGCCGACTTCTCATTCTGGGTATCTGTCTGTTTAGTGTATAATATTATTTCCTGCTGACTTCTTCTCTTGGAGGCTAATAAGCTAATATAAATTATCTTCTTGAGCCAACAAGTCTTCTAGGGTTATTAGCCAATTCATTAAGGTTTCTTCTTGCTTCGTGGAGTATTCTATCCTTATCGGGTTTACACATGGAGGTAAATACCTCACGTAGCTAACAACGGAAGTGAACATGATCCATTCATCGAAAGGAAACCGATCTCAGCCGTCAGATCGATTTCAAGATCCACTGGAGTTAACGGATCAAACGCCAGTCGTTAGATAAGATCGACGATCCGTATTCATTACAGAGATTGAACTCTCCGATAAAGAGCGAACACATTGGGGATTTCGTAAACACTATGAACGATCGATGGGTGGACCTGCAAGGAACCCATGCATTAATACCACGTAAACTCGTACTATGATTGGGTTCTGTGGTTGAATTTGGAAAATCGAGGCTCTGCTCTCAGTCTAAATTCTTGGTCAAATACTTCTATGTCGGGGTTGTTGTATTTGGAATCGTCTGGTTTAGAATCGATCTAGGGATAAGATCGACGACCCATATTCATTGTAGGGAAGGTATATGCATGTGGGTTAATGTTAAGACCTGTACCCGTAAATTAAACTCAATATAGTTTTGTTTCGAGTTTGGGGTCCGATCCTAGATCGGACGACCCGTATTCATTGCAAAGATCGGAAGGAGAATTAAACCGCGAGCTAGTTGAGGTTCCGCAATCCCTTGCAAGCGTTGGATCTGGGGGAAGATAGATATTCATCGTCGAATTGCAGACAAAAGGTTAAGCCAGGATCATAGCGCCTAGACACGGGCGCTGAAAGGATAACGCCTGAAAAGAATAAAGCTGAGGTCACAACTCTCGATCGCATGAAGAGAAAACGGAGTTTCTTCGGGCCAGTCAAGGATAGAGTTTAGCACTCTACGATTAGAAAGTGGTCGTGGGGACTGGATCTATGGGAATCAAGGTGATCATAGTTAGCACGTTGCATGGAATGCATTGAGGAAATGCATGTTTACATAAGAGGGAAGACGACGGATTTCCCATTAAGGAAGGAGGACCTTCTAGAACTCTACTTAAGTTATAGAGGTATTAAGAAAAAGATAATTTCTTGGGTGGCTACGAGTGTTGGCACCCTGGTTACTAATGAAGGCATAATGCTTGGGTCCATTCATGCGAAACTTTAAAGTTTCATGTGTACTGATTTGGGATCATGATCGGCCTATAGCAAGAAGTATAGTCTTGATGTAAGAATGAATGAAAATGAATAAGCCATATGATGAAAAGGTTGGTTAAATTCCAACACACCATGGCCAAGAACCTTTCATAAAATGTGACAAACTTGAAATCAATGCAAGAGTGCATTGGGTATGAATGTGGCCATGAATATTGGCACATTTGTTAAATCCTTTGAAATGTTGAATTACATTTTGAAAGGTTTGGTATGTTGAAATGAGGCATAGGCAAGGAATGGGATTCCCTTTTCATGTTTATATAGATGTGATGAACTGTTAGTATGCATGGTTTTGAATATAGATATATATACATGGATGCATGAGAGACTAACAGATTGTTTGGCTGTGAAAATAATGAATTGCAGGAAGAAAAGGGCCATGGATATGGTAGTGTTGTAAGCCCATAAGGAACACCAATTACCTGCTGAGCCAAACTGCAAGGAATGGTATTTCCATTTTGAGAAAGTAAATTTGATTGTTAGTATGCACAATTTTGAAATTGTTTGTGAGCCACTACAAGTATGCAACGGAAATATAATGTGCATGAGAACTAACAATTTGTTTAGATAAGGAATGAATTGCGAGAAGAAAGAGTCTTGGATATGGCAGCGTTGTAAGCCATAAGGAAGACCAATTGCTTGCTCAGCCAAAATGCCATGGGAAGGAAAGTCCCATAATTATGAATCTGGTTCCTCTGTAGAACAAATATGAAAACAAAATGTGGAATTGGAAATCTGTGGGTGACAAATTTACAAGAAAATTTTGAATTTAAAATTTATGATGATGTCTCATGAATTTATGTATGTCTGTGATACGGGTGAGAAGAAAAGATCTGTCCAGAAAGGACAGATGAAGGCTGTCAAGCTGTAAAAACATGAAAAATGGCTATTGTTGAGCCATGAGAGCCCCATGGTAAGCCATGATCGCCTAGAATATGCTGTGTTGAGGTAACACAAGCCAGAGGGATGCCTCGACAAAGCAAGTCTGAGGGATGCCTCAACTGTAAGACTCGATGAAGTCTTTGAAATTCTTTCTTTGCGAGAAATCCTTGGCAAGGCAAGATGGATCACCCAAGGCACTGTATAGCAGAGAAGGGGATGCTTGAGCCTGGGCCTGGAGGGTGAGTGACCGCAAGGAAAAGGAGACTCTGATAGTTCTTGTAAACTATTGATTGGGATCATGCACACAATGGGTATATCTGGGAAAAATAGTGAGCTTGGATAACAAGAAAGCCATGTGGATGCAACCCCACGAATTGCACAGATAAGTATTGTGCTAGATTATGAAATTTTCCTCTTGAATTTTGAACAATAGTAAGATGTTTTCGCATAAAATTGTGATTAATGTGCTTGTTGTCTAAGAATTATTGAAGGCAGGTGACAAAGATTAAGAGTCTGGAAAAGGACCTCACCGAGGACAAAGGTCAAGACTTCTGAAGTGGCTAAAAGAGAAAGGCATGATAAGTGTTTATGAGAAAGAACATCGAGGACGATGTTCCTTTAAGGGGGATGGAATTGTAACACCCTTGTTTCCCCCAACTTGTAATTAATCATAAAATAGGATTACCATGCTAAGGCATGTGGATGATGTAAATGTATTATTGTTAAATTGCCCATAACTAACTGTTGGGGGGTGAAGCCTTGAAGTACGAGCCATGATATATCTAGAGGAAAGAATCAGTTAATGAAGCAAAGGATTGGTGGTTGAATAATCAACCACCCCCATGAATGGAAACATGGGTTGTCAGCCCGAAGTACCATAGAGACTTGCAGACTCGAGCTTCCTTCTGACAGAAGGAACAGGATAGGTCGAAAAACCTCCCAACCATAGAAGGAAGGTAAGATACATATAGGGGGGTGGTAAGAGAGGAGGGACACCAGACAAGAGCACAAGCTCGGAAGGAGATGTGCGAACCCAAAGGAAGTGTAGAGAACACGACCTAAAGGACCCGAACGTGAGCTTGATGCTGAGGAAGTATCTAATAAACCTCATAGGGATACTGTGACAGAGAAAAGGTCTCCGAGAGATGTCATAGTTCCCTAGTGATATCATGGCTTGGCACGGGGGTGGTCAAAGTGCTAAGAATGAATGCCTCTGAGCCTATGGTTGGGAGGAAAGGCACACATCCACAGTCAGTTAAATGACTGCAACCTGTAATAGATAAGTATTCTCATACCCTGTGTAATTGAGTTGTAACTATGTAATAAAGTTGGATATCCTATGAATGACTCAGGGATGTGCATGTTTGCTTAATGATTATACTATATCTCTTTATTCTTGTTTAAATTGTGTATTTAAGTAAGTATGGAATTGTTTGATTTGTATATGTAAATGCCTGAGCCCTGTGGTGGCTTAAGTTAAAATAAGTGGGTTGTGAGTTCGTCGACCTTGGCCACGGTTTTCACGGGTGCATGTTGACACTCCTAGTTGCCCTGAGTCTCCGAGAGGATGGGGTCTATTAAGCTCACGAGAGGTAGTGAAAATATGCACGGAGTCTCTATGAGGCAGGCAGAGGTCGAGAACATCTTAAGTTCTAGACTTGATGAAGGAGCGCAAGGGGTGTGCAGAAGACCCTTCTAAGTGTTAAGTTCAGGAGAAAGAGCGCCAAGCTCTTAAGTCCTTCATAACTGATGAAGCTAAGGAAGGATAGTGAGATTCAAGTATCGAAAGGGAATATCCTTTCGTTTCAAAGATGAACGGATGAGATCCGTACGGGAGGATCCAAGGGTTGTCATGAGCATTAGATTTGAAGAAGGAGCACAGGCGTTAACGCCTCGATTCCTTCAGTCTTCGTGAGTTTGACGAATGTTGGTAATCATCGTAAAGGAGATGGATTCTCTGAAGCCCGGAGCCTGGGGAAGACATAGACCATTGATTTGAGATAAGTCTCAATCGTCTGATCTGCTAGTTCGGAGTTCACACATTCGAAAGAATTGCATGTTAGAGAGGCCAAAACCTCTGAAGGTTGAAGTCGCAAAATTATTTGGACCATGGATCTATGGATCCTTCTCGACCGTCTGATATATGAGTTCAGAGTTTGCGCTTCGGCAAAATTGCGAGTTGGAGTGACCAAAACCTTCGAAGCCGAAGTTCCGAAGCACCCTTTGAGTAGGTGTTGGGTCACAGCCTGAGGTCATATGAAGGAAGGGGATAGCCTGGAGAGCTAGCGCCTGTTACTCAAATCCTTCAAAGGGGCTAGGAAAGAGCCCGCGAATTTGGAAGAACCTGCAATATGAAGAAAGGGGAGACTAGAGAAAGTTAAGGAAAGCAAAATTATGATACCCCACCCCTTAAAAGAGCACTTAGGGGTCGGGTGTGTTACAACATAGCCATGAATTGTGATCCTGAAAGTGTGGGCGATGGTTATCCCGAAACATGGGTGCTACATGTATTTCAGGGGTAGTAAATTCCTCTTTGGTTGAATCAATGTGTGGCTCTCCTACATGAATGTTTAAGTGTTTCCCTACGAATTTCAGGGGGATATTAGTTTTTCATTGTTTACTCCACGTGTCCAAGTGAAGACTCCATGTTAGCCACCTTGTCTTCTAGTTGTTGGAGCTGAGTGGGTTGGGTTTATTGTGGGGACCATGGTCGGTTCTTCGAGTTGGTCATGTTGTGAGTTTGAACCATGGGACAACTAAATATTTTACATAAGTTTTATTCTCCACTTATCCCATTGTGACTAGCAGCTTGAAAGGAGTCTTTTCAAATATACCATAAATCATTGTATTGTCAACTCCACCCTAAAAAGGGTTATTTTAGAGGTACACTCTTGTGATCAACATGATGCAAGGAGTATTTGAGATAGGTCTCCCACAACGATGCCAACATGACCACTTTATACTCTGAGTGTTATTCTTGGCTAATTATTACAATGGTGACAAAATATTCATATTCCTTTTGGATGCAAAGATGTAGGAATTTCATTGGTTGTCTGCAAAGTCTTGGAGGTAGAGGAGTGTCAAGTGCTATAGCTATCTGATATACTTTCAGGATCCAACAATAGTACTCGACCCAATATCTCAAAGCACTACCTAAGGAGGCTCATTTGTGCCCTTATTTGTACAACCCAACTACCCTTGTACTAGAAAGTGATCTCCCCAAGTGTTGTTTTCAGTCTACTATAACAACAAGATGGTCAATCGATTGATCTGGGGTTGGTTTTGTGTATACCTAGGGGACTTCCAATATACATGAAGGTGGAAGTGAGATTATGAATATAGGTGTTGTCTAATGCAATACTACTCAAAAGGGTGCCAATAGGGGTTACAAGGGTTTTCAACAACTTCATTCTACTTGTATTTCCTATGTGTATTCTTCGCCAACCACAATTTTACCCACTTAACACAAATCATTATGTTATTTAAAGACACTGGAACACATCTCTAGCCTGGAATTTTTTTTACTAAAATTCATAGGCGTGTTGGCTCAAGAAAGAGCTTTGATACCACTTGTGGTGTACCTTAGCCCTTGAAACTTGGAGCACAACGAAGTATGTAAATATTTAAATTGTAGATTAACTAGAAATAAGGGACAATAAAATAAAATATGTAAAAATACCCTTGTATATTGATAATGTGAAGAAGAATATAATGTTCACTTGCCTCTTAAAGTGGGGCAACATTCCAGCAAGCAAAGCTCCAAATACACAACACAAGACAAACATTGCATAGTCTTCTATCTCTATAAATAGCTTTTATATATCAATAACCCTAACTATTTATGGTCTTGTCACTAAAGGGTACCAACTACCTAGTGTGCCTTGTAAAGTGGACCCTTTTACATTGAATAACTTATCGACTACTATATAATGGGCCTTATTCAAAGAGGACGGTTCCATTAAAAAATTAACTAACTCCTATGTAGCCTAAAGTGGGGAGGTTAGGGTAGGACCCTAACATACAATCTATACTGTGAAGAATACAACACGCCCATCAATCTTCCCACTTGTTGAATACTTTGCAATGAGGCTTGTAGAGCCACAAAATCAATTTCTTGGGCCAACCAAGCCCATTGATTCCCTACACCAAGAAAACTTCTCAATACTCATAAAATTCGTTAATGAATCTACAACATTTTCCAAGGTGTCAACTTTCTTCAACAACACCTTCTTTTCCCCAACCATGTCTCTAATAAAATGGTAATGTACTACAATATGTTTTTCCTTTGAATGATAAGCAAGGACGTTTGTAAGAAAGATTGCACTATGTTTGTCACTATCTATCCTTATAGCTTTCTATACAAAACTAATACATGAGCACAGTATCTACAACCACACACATTCCTTATTAGCACCAATGGCTATTGTGTACTCAACTTATATGGTTGAGAGTGCAACTACAACCTACCCCTTGCTCATCTAATTGATTGCTTTGCCAAATAAATTAAACACATAACAACTTGTAGATATTCCATGATCAATGTATCCAGCCCAATTTGCATAAAAAAAGGCTTGTACATCTATAATTTTTTTTGGTCGAGACTTGGTAGTAGATTACATAATCTCAAGTGCCACACAAATATGTGAAGACTCTCTTTACAACTACCCAATGTTCCTCCTTGGCATATATATGCTCAAAACTCCCACTACATGGGTAATGTTTAGTCCAGGACAAACCATAACATACATGAAACTTCCAACAACAATTATGCAGGGAACATGAGATATGTCCTCTAGCTCTTCTTTTGTCATGGAACATTGTTCTACATATAACTTTTGCACCTACAAGAATATGAATCAATTTACATTCTTTTGCATATTAAACCTCTACAACATTGTCTCAACATATTTCCTCTAAGTTAATCATATTTTCATGTTTACATGATCTCTTTAATTTCCATGCCCAAAATAACTTTTGCAACACCAAGATATTTCATGTCAAACTTAAAGGACAATTGAGATTTAACATCCTTGATGATTTGTTTGTTGTTTCCAATTAGCAACATACTTCGACATATAATACCACATTATAAAATTATCGTCATCCTACTTCGAACATATAATAAAATTATCACCATCCTACTTGGAATACACACAGTGATCAACTTTGCTTCTTGAAAATCCAAGTCCTGATATATAGGTATCAAACTTTTGATACCACATTCTTGGAGATTTCGTAAGCCATATAAGGTTTTTTTAGCTTGCAAACTATTTCCTTCTTTCCCTTCACAATATAACCTTCTAGTTGTTTCATGTAGAAATCTTCTTCGAGATCCTCATGTAGGAATGTTGTCTTTGCAACCATCCACTCTACTTCGGGATCAAATGCAACAATTGTAGACAAAGTAAATCTAATGGATGTTAAATTATCAACGGGAGAAAAGGTCTCGCAAAAATCAATTCCCTCCACTTGGGAATATCCCTTTGCTACTAGGCGTATTTTGTACTTATCCACTTTACCTTCTACATTGAACTTTTGAACACCCCTTTTCTACCAATAGGTTTTTTTCCATTAGGAAACTCCACCAAATACCATAGATCATTTTTATTCAAGACCTCCATTTTTTTAACCTTGGCCTTCTTCCAAAGTTTACCTTCTTTAGAATGCATTGCCTCCCTGATAGTCCTAGGCTCATCACCAACAGCAGATAAAACAAAGGTAGAATGAAAACCGAGTGGGATATACCTTTCTATTTGCCTCTTTTCTCGTGTTGATCTTCTCAAGACCGGGGTCTAAGGATCCTCCTCATTTGGTTCATCATCTTATGTTGAGTCAAATTCTTTATCTTTCAACTCAATTTGCATCCTTTGTGGTTCTTCCTCTCTTGGTTGTTTTTCCTACTTGGGAACACTTTTAATCTCTGTGAGGATTACATCTCAACTATCAACAATCTTCCTTACTTATGCATTCCAAACATTATATATTTTTACACCATCTTTATAACCAATAAAGATACATTATTTCTACCTTATTGTCCAACTTAATTATTTTCTCCTTTGGAACATGCACATAAGCATCACAACCAAAGACTCTGAGATGTTCAGAAAAGGGTTTTTTACTAGACCATGCCTCATGCAAAGTTTTATCAACCAATACTAATATAGATGATCAATTTACCACATAGCATGCACTATCCACTACCTATACCCATAGTTCTTGTGCTAACCCTTAACCACTGAGCATACTCCTTACCTTTTCCATATGTGTTATATTCATTATTTCTACAACTCCATTATATTGAGGGGTGTATGGAGTCACCTTTTCCTTGGTATTCCTACTCAAAAAGTTACTTGAAATTATTTCCACATAATTCTCCACCATTACATGTCCTTAACACCCCTGTCTTTTTCTTTATATGGTTTTCCACAAGACCCTTAAACTTTTGAATTTACTGAAAACCTTGAATTTTTTCTAGAGGAAATATATTCATGTGTTCCTCTATAAATCATCTTTAAATGAGACATAGCGTAGAGACTTACCTAGTGATGGAACTTGTGTTGATCCAAACACATCACTATGTCTTAACTGAAAAATCCTTTCTTCTATTTTAGCACCACTTGGAATTTCACATGATTCTATCTACCATAAATACAATGTTCAGAGAAATTGAAATGTAAGTAGTGATTAGAAATTCCTTCAACTATACTTTTATTATACAAAAGTCAAAGACCCTTCTCTTTGATATGTCCCAATCTTTGATGCCAAAGCATTACTTTCTCTACAAGGAGAGTAGGGGTCATGTCTTCTTTTCTCACCTCAAGAAAAATGAAATAGTTGCACTCATCACTCGTAGTGCTTCCCAACACTTGTACAAGGTTCCAATCTGAACTCCTATTTCCAATACCATGAATCCTCAAATAATATTGCATGTCTACTTTTCAAATATTGTATGCACAACTACATCGCTCATCTTACTCACATGTACAAGATTTTTGGCTAGCCTAAAAAATATAGACTCTAGGGGGGGTTTAACCCTTCCACATCATATGATCTTTTCTCTCGAGTCATCTCCCAAGAGGGCATCACCTCCATCATACTTTTCATGTTCATAGAACCACTCCCTATGGGGTGTATAACTCTAGGTAGAGTTTTAACCCTTCCATATTTAAGCATTAGCTTGACCCTTCCACATCATATGATGTTTGCTCTTGAGTCATATGAAAAAAAGCACCCGAGTCAATAAACCATGCAAAATGATTTGGGTGTGTATATGTAAATGCTAAGTGCACATCCCATCCATTTAGTTATGAGGAGGTCTTCAGTTTTGTGGAAGGAGCATCACCAGATCCTTACTTTTATCAATATTTTAAAATTTGCAATCTTTCTCCATATGCCCAACTTCACCGCATTTCCAACAATTTCTTTCAATTTTTCTTGGAGAATTAGACCTCCCTTTAGGTTTCAATCTATCCCTATACTTACTTCTATTTCTATCCCAGGATTGACCTCTCACAAACAAGGAATCCTTGTTAAGTGACTTTGTGGATTTTCTCTTTTTTTCTTATGATAACAAAGATGCAACTACATCCTAAAACTTTATTGTAGATTGAGTGGTACTACTAATAACTACAATCAAAGTATCCCATGAATCTAAAAAAGAACTTAACATGGCATTGCATTTATCTTCTTCGTACATCTTAATATCGATAGAGGCTAATTGACTTACCATAATGTTAATAGAATTTAGATGCTTTGTCACAAAGTTTCCATCATTCATCACAAGGAGGTACTATTTCTTCTTAAGAAAGAGTTTGTTTACCAGGGACTTTGTTAAGAACCAAACATCAATATAGCATAGAAAAACCTCAGGAAAACTACTCAACGCCTTGAAAAAGAGAT
>SNQJ01S0019762.1:0-39464 GCA_010110895.2 Picea sitchensis
GGAGACATTTTCATTTTGAATCATCTTGTACTTGAACATTTAAGTGGGGTAAAAGGAGGTTTCTCCCTCGAAGAGGCTTATTATCTGAAATTATCTCTTTTTCAAGGCGTTGAGTACTTTTTCTGAGGTTTTTCTATGCTATATTGCTATTTGGTTCTTAACACTATGTATGTATGAACTGCAAAGGCTTGTGATTAGTGTGTATGATTATCTCTTTCCCCAAGATGTAATGTTTCCATTGATGACAAGATTTTACAATGGAATACATTTACTTGTCATATAGGTGGGGTATTTATGAATAGTATCAGAGAGTTTCTCACTATGGTATTCCATAGGATTCCCATGCTGAGTGAGAACTGTGCACACAACATAGTCAGATGCATTAGTCTCAATCTCGAATGGGTGTTGCAGATTGGGCAAGGAGAGTGCTGGAGCTGAGCACAAGCGATGTTTCATATCATCAAATTATTGTTGCTACTCCTTCCCCCATACGAAATTGGACCTACCACCACCCTTGGTCACCTATTTGAGGGCCCATGCAATATAGGAGAATCCCAACACGAACCGTTAGTAGAAATTGGCTAGACCCAAGAATCTTCGAATCTCGGTCAGTGTGGTCAGGTCCGGCCAGTCACAGATGACTTGGATATTCTCTGGATCAACATGTACCCCATTCTCATCAATTATGTAGCCTAGGTATTGGACCATGTTCATGCCAAAAGAGAATTTTTCTAAGTTGGCATACAACATATGCTATCGTAGAGTGATAAAAATCTGCTAAATATGCCGCATGTGCTCCTCCCACATTCTACTGAAGATGAGGATGTCATCCAAATATACTACCACAAAAGAGTTGGTGAAGGGTCTCAATACATCATCCATCAACCTCATGAAAGTGGCTGGTGCATTTGTCAAGCCAAAAGGCATGACTAGCCATTCGTAGAGACCTTCTTTAGACTTGAAGGTTGTCTTCCATACATCATTTGGTTTGATGGGAACTTGGTGGTAGCCAGGCTTCGGGTCAATCTTGCTTAAGAGATTTTACCCCTTGAATTGGTCAATAATTTCATCAATCCTAGGAATGGGGTAGCAATTTTTGACTGTGATTTTTTTCAAGGCTTTGTAATCAATGTAGAGTCGCCAAGTCTTGTCCTTCTTTTGCAACAGTAAAATCAGGCTTCTGCAATGGGAGGAGATGGGTATGATGTGCTCCTTTTGAAGAAGATCTTGGATCTGATGCCTGATTTCTTCATTCTCCATCAGTGAGTGCCAATAGACTGGCCCATTAGGTAGAGGTGCATCGGGGGTCAGATCAATGGGATGCTTGACTTGGCAATGTGTCGGTACCCCTATAGGTGAGGCGAAGATGTCTCTGTATTCTTCCACGATCTCGTCCACTTGTTTCTGCTGCAAAGAGAGGAATTGTGTAGAGGCCATGGATGTGGCTGCGACCTTCTTCTTACTGTGAGAACGGATCACAAAAAATATGAAATTCCTAGTCTGTAAAATGAGTTTAATGCATTGGTTAGTAGAGATTAAAAAAATAGCAGTAGGCGGTGCCACCTCTGGGATCCTGTACAATTGTCTACCCAAAGTATAATAACACTGCGGGGTCTAGATTCATACACAACATGACGCTTCCACAAATATGGTTGTCCTAAAACAAAATCACAAACTTCAAGGGGAGCAATATCAAATAGTAGAATGGAGTGTGCAAATAGTTGAGCCTCTATGTGCGCTAGGGTTAGGGTTTCTTCAGCTCTGGTGCACTTGTCTTCCCCTACAGGGGCTTAATGATTCCTAGTGAAGGAGGGCCACGAGGAACCTCCTACATTGAAACGATGATGCATGGAAAAAACAAAGGGGGTTCCAGGTTCCCAACATTTGAGCCTCTGCCAGATCTTCGCTCATAGCTCCTCTTTGAGGGAAAATTGAAGGACAAATAAATGGACATTGATTTAGGGAAAACACCAACACCAACAAGCGTAGAACATCCATGGATACCAGGGAAATGTATTCCCTAGGCACCGCAAGCCATAAAGTGCATCATAAGAACACCCAAGATCAAAGAACACAAGCAATACGTGAGAGACTACGCCCTAATGGGGAAATTTCTAGGGCTCTGGCCCTCTGAACGTGAACTGGTAAAATGGATACAACAATGGTGGAAGCCCAAAGGCCACTATGATCTATAGCTGGGTTCTAAAGGATTCTTCACCATAATACTACACAACTTAGAGGACATAAATCACATTTTTGATGGAGGGCCTTATTTCTTCAACTCGATGGGTCTCTTCTTGATGGAGGGCATGCCCCAGTATGGATAAGGATTTATTCCCTGCCACAGGAGTTCTAGATGGAAGAGGTATTGGCTGGCATTGGCAACACCATTGGAGTATATGTTAAATCCTCGGAGGCCATGAAGCAATGAAGATACATCTCCTATGGGCGCATTTTTTTTTATCTGAATATTTCAAAGCCACTACCAAGATCCATTGCTTTGGAAAATCATGATGAGAAATGGCTACAAACCATTGAATATGAGCACATCTCGTTCAGATGCAGAAAATGTCATGATCATGGGAACCTCTTTAGGGACTGCCCCCTAAATACAATAAGCAACGATGGAAACCCGTAACCAAGCAAAAATGAAGATGGATTTATCCAGGTACCAGGAAGGAGCAGGCAAGGAGGAAGAAGACCAGCAGCCCCGACCAACAAGGATCTGACCTCCAACAACCAATTTGAGATTTTGCAACAACTTCTAGAGAGCATGGATGCCCCACAGGTCCCTCCTACAAAGAAAACACATCAAAATATAGAGAAATGGAAAGTCATGGACACCCCAGGTCAGCCCCAAACCACTCCTCCACCGAGCTCCAACACCACAACCATAAAACCCTCAAAGATAGAATATGGGGACATAGAAATGGATCTAGATGAGAAAGATATGGCGGGAGTTGACCTGGACCATATGGAACAAGCTTATCGACACCATAAAGTTTATACCATCCCTCCATACTAGTTGAAAAAATTCCACAAGATCTTCCTTGACTCCACAGCAGGCTCCACTACCATATCCAATGCGGGTTTGGGAATACAAGGAAACATGCAGAAAGAGCAACGCAAATCTCAGAAAGATTAAAATAAAAGAGGAAGGAAATCAACCAGCAAGCTCATCCAAGAGATCAACCATTCTATGGTCAACTCAGGTTAGATACATCTCATATCTGACAGCTTCCCCACCCTCCCCTCCCCATCCTCATCATGAAGATCATCTCTTGGAATATAAGGGGACTCAACGGTCGTAGTAAGCAGAAGTTACTACGGGAGATTATCATAGCTGAAAAACCAAACATAATGATGCTCCAAGAAACAAAATGTGCCATTAAAGAAATGGACAAGCTTCTCCCTAAATACTGGAAGAAAGGGAAATATATCTACACAGATGCTATGGGTGCAACAAGGGGGCTATCACTTCTTTGGAACCTAAGCTCAGTCACCCTGGACAGTTTTTTCACAACCAAATGGTCCATCTCTGTTTCTTACTGACTCATCAGCTCTAACAAACCTGACTACCTAACAAACGTTTATGGACTAGCCATATCAAGGGAAAAACATGCCTTCTTAAGGAGTCTGGAGAGCATGGCCATCCTAACTGTGGGAAAAATATCAATTCTGGGAGGGGACTTCAACATTCTTCACAATCTAAATGAGAATATAGGAGGAATGTGTTGTCTCGAAGTGGAGTTCGGGGACTTTCAGAGCCTAATTGACAATCTAGGCCTCATTGACACAAACAATCCAAATGGCATATTCACCTGGGCGAATTGAAGAATTGGATCTCATCAGAGAGATTTCAAGCTTGTCCGCTTCCTTCTCTATGATTCTCTCATGATGGAAAGCACAACACTGGAAGTGCACATTCTCGATGTCCATGGGTCAAATCATTGGCCCATCCAACTTTGGCTAGACATTCTTGCCACTCCAAGACAAAAACCCTTCAGGATGGAATGGTTTTTTCTCAATCACCCAGACTTTCAACAAAACACCCACACTTGGTGGAGGGATATGACCATTCCAATTGGATCCAAGATGTACAGATTCCAGCAGAAACTCAAAAACTTCAAGCAGAATTTCAAGACTTGGAACAAACACACCTTTGAAAATATCTTTGAAGCTGAAAATCAACTAAAAACCAAATGGGCATCATACAAATCCAAATCCAGAATCAGGGCATCTCTAAGGATATCAAAATAAAGGAAGCAACACTAAGCCAAAAGATAGAGGAAAGAAAATCCCAAGAAGAGATCTTGTGGAGAGAAAAGTCTAGAATCCAATGACTAAAGGAGGGTGACAAAAACACCAAGTTATTCCATAGGTATACCATTCAAAGAAGACATGCTAATCACATTACTCATCTGATCACAGAAAATGAGCAAACCCTCCACTCCCATGAGGATATGGAAGCGGAGCTAGTCACCTATTATCAAAATCTCTTGAGGGAACACCAGGGGGAAATATATCAATCCACAACCCAGGTTACGCAACACATACCCTCTACAATTATGGAGGAATAGAATGCAACTCTGCTATGACCCATCACACTCGAGGAAGTAGATCATGCACTCCACGACACCCCTTTAGGAAAATCTCTGGGACCAGATGGTTTCACTTCAGACTTTTTTCATCATTGCTAGAAAATGATCAGAGAGGAGGTATGGGAAATCATTGAAGACTCTAGAGTCTTAGGTCAAGTCCTTCCACCCCTTAACGCTACTTTCCTCACCCTGATTCCCAAAGAAGATCTAGTAAATCACCCCAAACAGTTCCGACCAATCGCTCTCTACAATGTCATTTACAAGCTCTTAACCAAGGTGATAGTAGGGAGAATCAAACCTATCCTCCCCTTCATCATTTCACCAGAACAATCAGGGTACGTGGAAGGAAGACAAATTTTGGACAACATCATCTTGGCACATGAAGTGATCCACTCTTTACAGAAGACCCACACTCCAGGTATGCTCTCAAAACTGGACCTTTCTAAAGATTTTAACAAGTTAAGTTGGGGCTATATGAGCTCAATGCTCCTAGCCTTTGGTTTTGACCACTCCTAGGTAGACTGGATCTTGAATATCACCTCCTCTTATTTCTTTTCAATCCTCATCAATGGAGTCCCTTCTCTCCCTTTCTCACCCACCAGAGGAATTAGACAAGGAGATCCTCTTTCCCCATTCCTCTTCATTATCATGGCAGAAGGTCTTAGTCGCTCAATCCAAGATGCTATAGAAAACAAGACACTGACAGGAATACCCTTACAGGAAATCCATCCTCCAATCTCTCACAGCCAATTTGTCGATGATACTCTAATGATGGGCTTCCCTACAGTCCATGAGGCCCATACAATCCTCTCCATCATTCAAACCATTTTGTGAGGCATCCGAAATGGACATTAATAAGGACAAATCCCATATCTTCTTCTTCAACACCCCATTTCCGATTCAACTAAACATTATAGAAATCTTGGGTTTCACTCGAAGCCCCCTTTCGTCCAAATATCTAGGTATCCCCCTCCTTGACAAAGCCCTCATAAACAGATCCTGGGAAAGTCTCCTCACCTCCTTTTCGAAAATACTCTCCTCTTGGACCTACCGTGCTCTCAATATTCCCAACCACCTCATCCTTCTCAAGTCCATGCTACAGGCCTTTCCAATCTATACCTTCTCATCCCTTGCTGCCCCTAACTTCGTACTTAGTGCTATTAGAACCCTACAAAGGAAATTTCTTTTGAAAGGGTTCAAATCAGGGAAAAAATTGGCGATGATCAGCTGGGAAAATATTTGTAGACCTAAGGCTCAAGGGGGTCTAGGAATAAAATACCCCTCAACTATGAACAAAGTCTTGAGCGCTAAGATTTGGTGGAGATGGTTGAAGAGACCTCAAGATCTTTGGGCCAATATTTGGAGAATAAATTACACACCTAACATAGTGGAAATACACCTCATCATATGGAATGGAGACACCCCAGGCTCCCTGATCTGGATGGCTGCTAAGCAGAATCGAAACTTAGTGGTCAATCACGCTATCTGGGAAATTCGTAATGGTCAAACAACCTTCTTCTAGAATGACTCATGGAAACATTTACCTATTCTGGCGCAAGAGGCCTAGGATGACATCTTCTGCACCCTAGCTACCCAAGAGGGAATGAAAAAAGTGGCATATTACTGGAAGGACAACCCCGCGGATCCCACTTGGCGATGCTGGAAATCCAAAGGAGAGGACCTTCACATCGAAGTGCACGTGGAACTACAACCCTGGTACAACCTAACTAACACAAGGAAATTTCCCATTCTTCCAGGAGAGGAAATCTTGCGATGGGGACATTCCTCAAGGGGCACTTTCAACATCCAAGAAACCTATGCCGTCAAGGCCAATTTCAATCACTTCCCCCCTGGGAAAGTTTGGAACAAAATCTGGTCACTGAAGCATTGTCCAAAAATCAATTTCTTCCTTTGCTTGGTGGCGCCTGGTAGCATTCTCACTTGGGACAATCTCACAAAAAGGGGGTTTATAGGTCCTTCCATATGCCTACTGTACATGGAAGATGTGGAAACAATGAATCATCTCCTAAACATTTTCCCCTTCAACACCTAAGTTTGGGACCAATGCACATCCATCATGCACACTTCAGATCGTAAGAGGGACAACATAAGAACAAACATCGAAGAGTGGAGAGACATGGATTTCCAATCGTCCATATTAAACCGCATATGGAAGTTACTCCCTGGGTTCATCCTTTGGCAACTCTGGAAGGAAAGGAATCGAAGGATCTTCAGAAAAATTCAACATGACTGACAACACTGTTGGACCCGAAGCTGCGCCAACATATTGGAAACAATCATCTTTCATCACTAGAGTGAAACATGCCTAACCTGTCCAATTCAAGAACAAAGCATCTTTAAAAACTGGAAACTCACCACAAAATAGATTTTTCCCTCCACTTCTCAGAATCACTCCTTCGTGGACAACCCCTCTCATTGGTCCTCTCCTCTGGATGGTTTTATCAAATTGAATTTTGATGGAGCCTCCAAGGGGAATCCCAGTGCAGCAGGATTTAGAGTGGTCTTTCAAAACCACCAGGGGAATATTCTACTCATCACTGCGGGAAGCTTAGGCCATACTACAAATAATGTTGCAGAACTGTGGGGGCTCACGAGAGGTTTGCAATTGGCTATAGAACATAACTTCCATAAACTAATAGTGGAAGGAGATTCACAAGTAATACTCAATCTCTTTCGGAAAATCCTGAACGATGCTGATCCAAAGAAAATCTCGCCCTGTTGGCGACTATCTCATAGACTCAGGACAATTTCTACGCTTATCTGACCCAATCAAGCCCTCATCCCCTTGCATGTGAAACATAAGGAGAACCAGATTGCTGATGATCTTGTCAATATTGGAACAAAATTTGAGGGACCGGACCTTCTCTTCCAAGCCTCCATCCACTAGATGCATCCCATCCTCCATAGATGCAAGGAAAAGGCTCTAGCCATCGATGACTCCCCAGATGGGGTGTTATTTCCACCCAGGTGTCAAACAGAATGGATAGGCGATGACCACCATGGCGCCAACCATGTGACATGTGTGTGCCATCCCCTCCCTCCACCTCCATGCATTTAACAAATATTCACTATAACCAGGGCACCATTACTCCTAGTGCTCCCTGATCATGCTACCTGTCCCCTCGATGGATCAGTTAAATGGACTAAAATTTACTTTTCTCATTTGTCTCCTCCTCCACCAATGCTATCTGCACCATGAACCTCACCAGGCACGCTCGCATCTTCATTCGTTCTTGGTAGAGTCCTCTAGCGGAATGCACTCCCCCTACTACTCCTTGGCATCATCATCTTCCTTCCTGTGCTTGATTTCCCTCACCACACCTCAGTCATGCCGAGACAGAGAGGGAAATCCAAATGTGGATCAGCTTGGAAAACTAGTCAACTGCGCTTGGCACTCCATCCACCACCTGCAACCTCTCACATTTTAACACCCTTTCCATCCTCTTTGATGCAGTCTTGCCATAGCCTCAATAGTCTTCCTCCCCTCACCTCACCATATGCATGCAGGATCAAATGGTTCGATCTCCTGGGAAACTCTCTGGGTTTCAACCCAGGGCCAATCTCAGACTTGGCCTCCACCTTGCAGCCAACTCCATTCATTCCTCCTAATTCACCGGTGAATTCACCAGTCCATTCTCCCTCAGCCCAACCTCATGCACCCAAATTCAGAGTGAAGGCTTCGACGTTAGCCATGGACATCACCAAGAGTCATCTCACTCTTGCACAGACTATGCATCCTGCTCAAAATTACAAGAATGCCTTTCAATTCTACAAGGCCTCGTCTTCGAATTATGACAGGATTTGGATGAACTGCATTTTCAGTTGGAGATATTGGATGAGAAGGGAACACAGTTCATGCAAATTCTCTCCGCATTACAGGGAGTGTGCCACCCCACAGATGGAGAACCAAATGGAACAGAGAATGAACAACCAATTTTGGCACTAGCTGCGCACGGGATTTTAGAGGAGGAAGCAACATCGATCGAGGAGGAAGCAACACCGGTCATGGATCCAACACTCAACGTCATCTCCCTGGACGTGTGGCCACATTACAATACTACCACCTAAACTGCACATGTGTCTCTCTGCATATTCAACTAGGTGTTTAGATTTTATTTTTCCACCTGCAACCTATAGTTATATTCTATCTACTTTAACTTATGTCAGTGATAGCCAAAAGGTTCATTCAGTTTCCCACATGGGGAAATGTAATTTTTTGTATTTAGACGTTGTACTATGACTGGTAGCTTAAGACTTTGGTTCTTGACCTATTAGGCTGGTTGAATTGGTTTCCCCTTGGGGAAATTCAGTTATTACAATCTGGGTTAAACTACTCATGCTATAATTTTTGCTTTTGGAAGGATTTTTATAGAATCTTACTTAGAAAAAATAAAATATCACATAGTACCTCATCTTTGAAAGGCTTGATTTTGTAGGGTAGAAGACATTGTTGGATAACGTAGAGATCTCTTCCTTGATGAAGCCAACCAATGGTGTAGGGTTTTGGGTGCGATGTCATTGGCAGGTCCATCCGCTTGACGACCTTTGCTGAAATCAGGTTCTTCTGACTACCGCTGTCGACAATGAAATGAATCGGATCCCTCTTGACCCACATCTGCGAGTGAAAGAGGTGTTCCCCTTCCTCTGGTTCTTCTGGTTCACTTGGTCAGAATTTGGTGGTATCGACCATGGAACTAGGTTCAACATCGATAATCTGCTTCCCTCCTTCATGATTTGACTCAGAATCAGAATCGAACTCTAACTTGGAAGCTTTCAACTCAGCCACAAGGGACTTCTTGGAGAGACATTCGTCGGTGTTGTGCCAAGGGATTTTATGGTACTCGCACCATTTTCCCGCATCTTTCATATTTTCATTTCCCTTCTTGTGTTGTCACTTGGATAGATTGTCTTGAGGGTGGCCATCTCAGCTTGGTCCTTTGCTGTATGGGTTGGGGCTGCCTTTTCCCTGCTTCGACTATGAGGGGTTTGAAGATCCAAACTCTTGTTGTTTCTGCTTAAATTTATGCTCGATCTTGACATCGTATCTATAAGCCGTGCCCAACGAGACGATGTCCAGGAACTCCATTTATGTTTGAATGAATCAATGCAAACAACCGTAGTATTTGAGAACCAGATGATGCTCAAAATATTTGATACCTAATTTGGTGCGTAGGGTATGGAAAATATTGGTGAAGTCTGGTACTGTCTGGTCCCTTTCTTGACGTAGGGTGGTCCATCTAGTGTACTGGTCCTCGTAGCTTCCAATAAGGTAGTATTGTTCTTTAATGGTGTCCTGAAATGAATCCCATGTAGGGGCCACCACAAAAATTGCATATTCCTCCACGACCCTTTTCTTAGAGTAGATATCCCACCAGTCTTTCACATGGGGAATGATCTCGAGGAGTGAAAAAGTGATATTTTCCCTATCAAAAAAATTGTGGACTGAAAAATATCCTTCGAGCAGATTCAACCATTTATCTACAACATCCACATCTATTAGTCCTTCAAATAATGGAATATCAAAATTTACCTGTACCTTGAAGGGGGTTGCATGGCCTCTTGATGAAGATGCTTCTCTCATGGGCAGCCATCGAAGGATCTGCACAAAGTTTTCCATCATTTCGTTCCTTTGTCGCATGAGGGATTCCTCGAGCAAAATTTTAATAGGATCTCTTGCTACATCTACCATGGGTTGTTGTCGAGCTCAGCGCAACTGATCTTGTAATGGGTCGATGGGTTCGATTCCCAACTTCTTGTACCTAGACCTTGTTGGGGACATGCATGAAGAAAAATAAATGAAGATCAGACCGCTCTCATGCCACTGATCCAAATTTAGGAGAAGAACGAACTAATTAACATACATAATACAATAAACATAGAGATAGTAAGAATAACATAAATATCTAGTGAACAATATCTTCTATTAAATAAAGAAATAGGCTAAAACTGTAAAACTGTAGAACTGGAACTTGCTCGAATGGTGTTATCTATATCTGAGAAGAGATGTGGCTACTACACGCATCTGTCTGAGAATAATGGATTACAATGAGGCTCCATAGGCCCTTCTCATATTACTCATGAATACCAAAACCCTAGATATCCAAAAACCTAACCTTGGAAGGTGAAACGCCAAAATTCATGTGGGCCTTATGGGTAAGTTGGTGTAATTTGGTACCTCAACTTCATAGGGTCGCAATGTTTTCATACGACCTCCATTTTAGGTGCATAATAGCCTGTTGGAAAGGTATTTCAAAGAGTTATCCATCGTCATACTCTGAATCCTTCTATAGTCTGACTGTGGAGAGCCAAAACAAAAATGTTTAGGGCCCCAAAACAACCTTGAAAGTACAACAAGATGTGCTAACATGAAAACATACAACATAAGAGAGTTGGATTAGGCGAGAGGCCACCTGTATCCACATGGAGAATGTGTGAGGCTTCAGATATCCCTAAAAGTGTAGAAATCACAATTATAAAGTAGTACAGAAAGACGTGATGAACAAAGATGGACATGAGGAGCTAGTTGGAATAGGGGGGTGGCCACCAATATCCACCTGGATCAATCTACTAGGTTAAGTAGACCCCCTGAATGATACTCTCCTTCATTGTATTATTTATTGTTGACTGATTTTGGTGAACCAAAAATTTATGAAAAGGAAATGCAGGTAGACACTAAAAATAAGTGGGAGCAAGGCATGAAAGAGAAAATGGATTGCTTGGTAAATAACTAGAGTTGGGACTTGGTTCAGTTTCTTGCAGGAAAAAGAGAATTGCAGAATAAATGGGTTTACAGGTTGAAGGAAGAAGATGGAGGCAAAAAGCGGTACAAGGATAGACTTGTTGAAAAGGGGTTTACACAAAAGATGGTTATTTATTTTGATGAAATATTTTTTCCTGTTAGTAAAATGAATTCAATTAGGAATATTTTAAGTCTTGTGGCAGTCGAATATTTTCATGTTGAACAATTAGATGTAAAAACAACTTTTCTTGGTGGGGATTTGGATGAAGAGATTTATATGCATCAACTACACGGGTATGAGGTCAAAGGGAAGGAGAATTTGGTATGAAGGTTGAAGAGGAGCTTGTATGGCCTAAAGAAAGATCCAAGGAAGTGGTATTTGAAGTTTGACAAGTTTATGACAGAGCAAGGTTATAGTAGATGTCATTCTGATCACTATGTTTATTTTAAAAGGGTACAAAATGGAAGCTATATTATCTTGCTATTGTATGTATATGACATGCTTGTTGCAGGGTCTAATATGCAAGATATATATCTTCTCAAAAGGAAATTAGCTAATTAATTTGCGATGAAAGATTTGGGTGGTGCAAAGAAAATCCTTAGTATGAGAATGACAAGAGATAGGAAAAATTGCAAATTGACATTGTCTCAGGGCGAGTACATAGATAATGTGTTGGAGAGGTTTAGAATGAAAAATGAAAAAAACGTTAGTACACCTTTGGCCAACCATTTCAAATTAACCAAGGAAATGTGTCCCAAGATACATGAGGAGATATAATACATGTATAGGGACCCTTATTCATCAACAATTGGAAGCTTGATGTATGCTATGGTGTGCACACGACCAAATATTTCACATGCACTGGGAGTTGTGAGTAGGTATATGAAAAATCCAGGTAAAGAACATTGGGAGGTAGTAAAGTGGATTCTCAGGTATTTGAGAGGTACTAGTACTCATGGATTGTGTTTTGGAGGTTCAAACACTGTTCTACATGGATATGTTGATTCAGATATGGCAGGTGATAAAGATAATAGGAGCACCACCACAAGGTATTTTTTTACTGTAGGTGGAACACCAGTAAGTTGGATTTCAAAATTGAAAAGGGTTGTTTCACTTTCAACAACGGAAGAAAAGTATGTTTATGCTACAAGGGCTAGTAAAGAGTTGATTTTGTTACCGAGGTTTATGGAGGAATTGAGAAAGAAACATGAGAATATAAGGTTGTACTATCACAATGAGAGTGCCATTCATCTTGTAAAGAACTTAAAATTCCATTCTAAGACTAAGCATATACATATCAGGTACCATTTCATGCGATCCATCTTGGAAGATGGACATTTGAAGTTGGAAAAGATACATACTATCCAAAATCATGAAGACATAGTCATTAAATAAAACAAACATTCGACGCACATAGTTTCTGTAGGAATAGGAACATGATTTAATAAAAAATCAAAACAAACTCCAACAAAACACAAAACTTGCACAATGCATGAAGCATATACTATTAGACAAAAAATACACAAACTAATTGCATCTTTCAAACAAACATAACTGAATATCCATATCTGCAAACACAAAATAAGAATCAATTTCTAATATTCCTTTCCATATAGCATGCAATACACAATATTTCTTACCCTCAGACATAGATTTGCAGAAGCCCAACACCACATCTGCTACAAATCGCAACACACGACACTTGAACATTGACAACACCTTCGTCTTTATGAACGCCTTTTTTCCTGTTAATATTTAATTGTCTTCAGCATCCGAACTTTCTATAGGAAACCATGATCCACTTAAATCTCCTCTACAAAAAACAAAACAAAACAACAATCATCCATTTCAACCAAGAATAGAGCAAAACTAACTACACTACACAAATAAGAATTAATTTATAATATTCCTTGCAATATAGAACATAATGCACATAATTTCTTACCCTCTATCATAGATTTGCAGAAGACCAACACCACAATTCCTGCAACTCGCAACACACAACACACCTCTTTTTCCTGTCAAAATTTAATTTTCTTTGGCGTGCACACTTTCTATAAGTAACCCTGACCCACTTAAATCACCCCTATAAAAAAAAACAATCATCCATTTCAACCAGTAACAGAGCATAATTAATTGGTTATTTCACTACACATGAACCTGTAATATGCATGCAACCAAACTGGCTCAAATCAAGATAGTAGATGCACAAGATTTCTTACCCTCTAACATAGATTTGTTGAAGCCCAAAATTCATGTGTAGTAAATCACTAGTTGCAGCACTTGCAACTTCCGAAGAACCTCATCTTTCTTGCTCATATCACACTATATCATGTTAGAACAAAAAGAACTCATCAACAATTAGTTTGAACAAAAAAACTCTATTAAAACTCCTTGCAATCCATAAAATCTCACGTACATAATCAACCCATAAAATACACAAAAATCTGTTCATATTTATTAAAATTTGTCTATGCATTGTATAATAATAAATACATTTTCATATTCTCCATTCAACAATTGACATAGCAACAAGATTAAGGAACAAATATCATCTCATAACTTTGACACTAGTACCTACACCCCTCCATACCATGTGCTATAGATGCATAGTTAAATTTCTTATTAAATTACTTCCACGAGCCTAATAATAAGATCTTGTTTTGAAGGACTAATCACAAGCCAATACATAAAATTGAATTGCTAGCAACAAATTTAAACTATAGAAAAAAGTGATAAATTTATGGTCAATGGAAAAACTAATTCACTGTCAATGCAAAATCGATTGCTATAGTCCCAAGCCTTCGACAGGGACTAATAACATGTTCTATACCATTAGAGAGTGTTCAAATGTATAATCCAAGGTAAGACTTATATGTTTTAACTTTTAAAGTTGTATTTAAAAGATGTTACTAAACCATCATCCAAATTTAATGTGCAAAAGATTTAGATTGGTAATGAATATATTGGAAATGTTGAGCCAATAAATGAATAAAATTCGCCCACCTATAACAATATTTATCATTCTCCATTTTATGGATATACAAGAGAATATCATTATTAGTCCCTGCCTTTAGGCCATGGATTATAGTAAACAATTTTTAGCATACAATTCAAGACATTTTTATCTTTATATCCTATGTTATGGAGTTAAACAACTTTATAAATTCCAAAAAGAAACTTATATACTCCATATCCTCCAATACAAATATTTTACCTCTTATTTGGCCTCATATCAAGGTAAAGAGCATTTTCACGGGTTTCAAAGTTACAAAATGGAAGATATATTTACCTAAAGATTAGTGTGGTCCAATTTGTTGTGGTAAAGTGAAGTAATGCTAGACCTCACCTTAAAATTGGTTCCCTAACATTAAATGTTTATTCTTGATTTTTCGCTCCCTAATGTTTAAAGGGTGCATGCACCACCTTGGGTTCTTGAACTGCCAATCAACAAGTTGGAAAATGTTTTAATAGTTACATGCAACACATTTCATTCATGCAACTTGAAAATCTCCAAGTGTCTATTCTTTTCTCTTTTCTTGATCTCAACCACTCGCTTATTCCTCTCGACAGTGTAGTTCCACTTTCCAGGATTCAACTTAACAGAGACTAAGTTCTCATCAGTGTCTGGAATTATTGTTACCAACCCTCAAAATATGATGTAGGTTGAACTAGTTGAGTTACATGAATTATTGTTTCCAAACCAAAAAATATTTTGTATACTGAGTTGTAGTTGAGTTAAGGTAATCTAGAGCTGCAAAAAAGTAGTTGAATTAAAGCAGCATGGCCAACCAGGTCCAAAATTTCTTTGGGAGAGTTGGAAAAAAGTAGCTAAGTTAAAGCAACAAAACTAACCAAAACGTTCCTTGGGAGAACATTACCATCGGTAGGAAAACATACCCTACCACTAGCCCAATGTAAATGCATGCATGTTGCCTCCACTCTCATGATGTACTGGATTTCTTGAATTACTCCTTGAGGTTCATAAGTTTTTTATGGCAATAGGAGGTTCAACTATGTTTTTTTTTTTCCATTGTATGTATTTATGTGTTTACTTCTAGTGTATGTATTTATGAGTTTACTAGTTTACAAAGATATTAATTTTTTAAGGATTGCAATAGGGATTTAATCATTTATAATATTTATGAAGAAGATAAATCACACAAAGGAAGATTAGAAGCTCAAATTTACATGGAACCACAACTTTACATTGAAGTAGATGACTAGTAAAGCTTGTAGAAGCATATCAGGGATCGGGTAAAACTGTTGAAGGGTGTTTATGGAGGTGAGGACTATTATACTATTTCTAAACCTAATTTAAATTTGATATATTAAGCCATCAATCAAAAAATTATTAATATTTGTTTCCTTTTGTTTTGGTAGACATGATGGATTAGAAGAAAACTAAAATGGAACATACTTGCCTATTGCAATAGTGTTGTCTTCTTTTCTATCTTCCTTTCTTCTTTTATGTCTTCCTTTCTTTACCTGTAATGAGGCATACCAACTATTATACCACTCCATACCTTCCCATGTTAAATAATTAATAAAAATAACTACCAACAAAATCTTCCATGTAGATGTTACACTGATATGTCCACCCAACCTTGATGCGGCTCTTCCATTATATCAAACATATCATTCGGATCAGATTAATACATTGTCTTAAAACTGAAGTTGCACTCATCTCAGTCATATAGGACTTTGTTAATTAGATGATACAAGTTTTCCATCTCTAGGTAAATAATAAGGTTGAAGTGGGAACTTCTTTTCACTTAAGTTTATAATCTTGTTGTAATTGAGGCTACTATGTCCTGGCCTTAATGGTATCTAGTTGTAACTCCTTCAAAACGTCTCTCCTTTCTATCACATAATGAAATAAAGGTTATTTAATGAATTTCTATTATGGAATGAAGTAAAGGTTATTTAATGGTCCATTGATTGAAAGCATGGAATAAAAAAACTTTGAATAAGGGCATTCACCTTGCCAAGTGTTTTGTAATTCATTTAAAAAAAATTAAAAAATAAGGATTCATTACCAATATTGTTAATCCCAAATTATTGAATGCATGCAATACACTTTTAGCCTTCCACTTGATTATCTTTCACTGAATAATGTTGGCTTTGAAAGACAAAATGTTTGTTGAGAATTCTAATTTGCAAGATGTATTTTATTATGCATCAATTCATTGTCCTCAAATCTTGGAATGGATAGGGCTTGCACAAAAATATCTCATTGAATATCATCTTTATGACTTTAGCACCTAAGGCAAAAAAATCACAATGATATGCTTTTGTGCAACATGGAAGAGTTATACCCAGGCATCTAAAGAGAATTGAATTAAACTATCATTGGATGCAGCTAGGAATGTTTGTCTGAACTGCTACAACCATATCTGTGATGCCCTAAAAGATAGAACTCAAGATGTGCATCTATGTAGCTAATTCCTCCACAAGCCCAAACTCACCCTTAGTTCATACATCAATTACATAAATCCATGGCCATCAATAAATTTCTATTGTGAAATATGTAGCGCAATTGTCCCTAACTAGCCATGTGAAGAACAAGAACAAGTAGAAAAAATCCAATTCATTGTGAAAAAGTCTTACTAACGCACACTAAGCCTGAATTATTAATACATATTCACAGACCCATGGAACATTGATAATGACTATTATTATCATTGAGAGACAACAAAACTGATCATTATTTGAACTTAGAAGTACACCACTCAAAACCCTTACAAAGGAAAGACAAATTTAGCATTCAAACATACCAAAGTATGCATAATATCATTTATTTAAATTTCAGTTGACTTTGAAAACTTTGAATGGAATTTTTATCCTGGGACTGAGGAAAGATGAACCAAAAACCCATAGAAAAACATAAAAAATGATGCAAACTTGGACAAAATTGCCTTATGAACGCTGTCACAAAGCACAAGTTGAACCTGTTAAATTTTTGGTTTTTTCAAGGATAAAATTACCATGAAATACACCACGTAATACTCAAAGGATAGTTGATATTTTCATTAATGTACAAATCCAAAGGATCTTCTTGGAACCAAAATACTAAGAACATTATATTTGGTGGTTGTGCCTACGTCTGCTTAAAACTTCACATTACTAAATGACTTGAATATTCAAGGGGCTACAAGCCTCATTTTGCACATGTGTCAAAATTGCACTCAATGTTGTCTGACCCTTACATGTTGATTCATCTTTAAATCATAATTGCACAATAAAAATTGTTAATACTTGATGATTGATTACAAAAACACGTTGCTATTTATGATAGAAGTAATGTAAGTTCATGTACCAACACAATAATAGTTTGATGTTGGCTGGAACATATGCACTTACTGAAAAAGGCAGGCTACATCCAATTACTATATGAAACTTAGCTGAACTAAAACAACATGAAAATATTTCTCACATAAGATTGAAAAATCTGTCTATATATTACACTTACACTTGCAGGCATCCAACCGCCTTCGCCTGATGTTTAGCCTTGGTAAGACTAAAAGGGTTGGGGCTTTCTTCTTTGCAGATCCCCTTGTTATTTTTCTTACAGGACGGTATTAAACCATCCTCCAAATTTAACCTAAAATATTTGGAACGCGCAGAAGCATAAAACTCTCCCAATCATGATGATATTTATCCACAATAATCATCTTCTCTGATGTGTTGGGAACAGGTCCATTTTGGGGAAAAGGCACAATGTGGAGGAAAGACAGTTGGCAAAAAATCATGCGAGGCATGCATGCAAGAATAAGGGAAAGAAAGACAACATGCAGGAAAAGCAACAGATGAAAATGTGCATGCAGAGGAGAAAAGAGCGCAAGGCCATCATGCAAGAAGACCTAACTAGGTTAGGGTTTTGGTAAGAGAATGTAACGCCCAATGATCTAGGAATAGATATAAATAGACACCTAGGAGGTCTAAGGGGGGGGGTCAGTGTCTTTGATGGTTGTTATGAGTTACTCACGCGAGATAGAGTAATAGGTATGTAAGCCAATTATGATCCGATACCTTTTTGTAAGTTATTGAGCTATGGGAGGGAAAAGTGAGTAGACGTTGAGGGTTAGATCCCAGGCTGAGGAGCGTGGTGTGATCTAGTCATCCTCATAAAGGTCGAGGAGTCTGTTTTCTGAAGGTATGAATGAAGTTGTAGTGCGTGTGGTGCCATGCATGACATAACCATAATAAAAGAGACTTAGAGCCAAATCTTTGTGGACGTATCCCAGGAGGGGGTGAAACACGGTAAATCATGTATTGTGTGGAATGATTATTATTTAAATATTTGTTGTTAATGGTTAAATCTTAAAAGAATGATCTGATGAAGTAGTTAGATCTCTTGATTTACATGCATGCATAAGGAACATCGGAATAACTAGTATTGATGAATGACATAATATGGCTTTAATAACTAGATAGAACTCTCAACACACACTAACATATCCCCTTTTAATCCTGGACTGCAAGAACTTGAGTATTGTAGTCACCCATTAAGACTATCTTGGGTGAGACTGCCCAGTGCACCCTCTGAACTGCGTTTCCTTCTGGTTTACCAAGAGGGACGATAGTCTTAGAGGATTTTTTGGATCCCTAGTAGACCTGAACTTGGGTTGATTATGTTAAAAGTATAATTCATATAAGTAAACCAACAAATGGTTTCGTTGTCAGTTGGAACAACATAGGATTTAGTGGATGTGATTTGTTGAAGATATGTTAAAAGAATGTAAGATCTGCGGGTCAAAAGAATACCACATTTGACGATAAGAAGGTGAGAAGAATGCATCGCTAGAAGGGGATGTTGAGATTATGGAATCCCAAAAAAGAAGAGATTGAAAGCTGGCTGAAAAAAAAGGAGCTACAGTTTGCGTAGAAAGATAAAAGAAACCTTATAGTAACACTGCATAAATATCTTGAGAAGTATGTTTTTATTGATCTGCATGAAGTATTTTTCTATGATTTTCCACACTTGTTGTAGTAGTGGATATTGAGGTTGATAGAAAATAATGCAACCAACCAGATCCAAAAGTTAGAGTGGAAATCAGTTTAGATTGAGCAGTTACAACAGGTGAATAACAAATTCACCCGCACAGTAGATTTTTGGCTCGACAATATTGTAGCAGGATTTATAATAGAATTTGCAGTAGATACTGCCAAGTCATACAACACAGCAAAGAAAGAGTTTCTACTCGGGCCTCGAGGAAGGTATATTAGATCCTTGTATACTTCTATAAACATATTGCTATATAACAAAGGGGTCATGAAAATGGAATCATACAACTAAACTTCCTTGCATGCATGGGGGAAGGGGGGAAGCTGTTACACATTATTTTCATCACCATTATGACTGTTAATTATGTAAACCTATATGTTTTCTTCAGAGGGGTCAGTGGCCTGAATTCTTGAAGAAAGAAGGGAGAAGGACTTTTCCTCAGAGAAGAAGTTGTATTTTCCTTTTTAAAAACCCTATTAAGGAGGATTTCTGCAGGCTTCTCTATACACAGGGTGTGGAAATGCCTAGTTTTCGTAGGCTACACCATAGCTAGGTTGTGGAGTTTCCATAGGTTTCTCTATATCTAGGGTGCAACGGCCTTCGTACGTGGGAAAACTGAGCATTTTCTCGATGTTTCTAGAGGGAGAAGCTTCTATGGTGAGGTGGTCTCCGAATGGTTTGGATCTTACTCGCTTTCATGATTTAGTGGGATCATCCTAACCTCCTCACCCTATCCTCTTCTGCTTATAAAAGGAGAGGAGCTCTCATGGAGAATGTTAGCTTGTTATAAGTTGTTTTGGATTGAGATTATTAGCTTGGTTAGAGTGGCTTTGAGATTTTCTTTGTCAAGATAGATTGTGAGTATCAGATTCATAGTCTCAAAATCCCTAGAGCAAGAAGTGTGTGGGAAGTAAGGAACTATTGGAAGGAACCTGACAACATCAAGACATCTGGTTGTATCTCTCTTCCACATTCTTTAATATAATACAGTGGCATGTTTCTTTCCCATAAAATCATTTCCATTTTATTGCATGGCTCCTTGATCACATGCATAGGTTGTCATTGAATATATTATTGTTGCTTTCACTTTGGTTGGTTTGTGATTCCTTGTAGGATCAATATCACAAGAGCACTAGAGTGAAGCAGGGACAACAAAGATACAAGGAAGTGATATTTAAAGGTATGTCACTCATCCTTTCTTTGATAATAGATTCAATGATTAAAACTTAGGGAAAGCGCCATGTCCTGTCTTGTTTTGTTCTATATCTAGGTGGATCTAGGGGGACTGATTTGTATCTGCACTTAACGATTAGCCCAATAACAAAATTGGTGACTCCAGGATACTCTATACACACGGTGCGAAAATGCATGGGAGGATTTCTACAGGCTTCTCTATACATAGGGTGCGGAAATGCCTGATTCTGTAGGCTACACCATATCTAGGCTGCAGAGTTTCCACATTTTTCTCTATAACTAGGGTGTGGCGGCCTTCATACGTGGGAAAAACAAGGATTTTCTCAATGTTTCTAGATGGAGAAGCTTCTATGGTGAGGTGGCCTCTGAATGGTTTGGATATTACTCGCTTTCATGATTTAGTGGGATCATCCTAACCTCCTCACCTTATCCTCTTTAGCTTATAAAAGGAGAGGATCTCTCATGGAGAAGGTTAGCTTGTTAGAAGTTGTTTTGGCTTGAGATTGTTAGCTTGGTTAGAGTGGCTTTGAGATTTTCTTTGTCAAGATAGATTGTGAGTAGCTATCAGATCCATAGTCTCATAATCCTTGGAGCAAGAAGTGTGTGGGAAGCAAGGAACTGTTGGAAGGAACCTGACAACATCAAGGCATCGGGTTGTATCTTTCTTCCACATTATTTAATATAATACAGTGGCATGTTTCTTTCCCATAAAATCATTCCCATTTTATTGCATGACTCCTTGATCACATGCATAGGTTGTCATTGAATATATTATTGTTATTTTCAGTTTGGTTGGTTTGTGATTCATTGCAGGATCAATATCACAAGAGCACTAGAGCGAAGCAGGGACAACAAAGATATAAGGAAGCGATATTTAAAGGTATGTCACTCATCCTTTCTTTGATAATATATTCAAGGATTAAAACTTAGGGAAAGCAACATGTCCTGTCTTGTTTTGTTCTAGATCTAGGTGGATCTAGGGGGATTGATTTGTGACCACACTTAACGATTAGCCCAATAAAAAAATTGGTGACTCCAAGATGCTCTATACACAGGGTGCAGAAATTCTTGAGAGGATTTCTGCAGGCTTCTCTATACACAGGGTGTGGAAATGCCTAATTTTCGCAGGTTGCACCATAGCCAGGCTGCAGAGTTTCCACATATTTCTCTATAACTAGGGTGCAACGGCCTTCGTACGTGGGAAAAATGAGGATTTTCTTGATGTTTCTAGATGGAGAAGCTTCTATGGTGAGGTGGCCTCTGAATGGTTTGGATATTACTCACTTTCATGATTTAGTGGGATCATCCTAACCTCCTCACCTTATCCTCTTCAGCTTATAAAACGAGAGGAGTTCTCATAGAGAAGGTTAGATTGTTAGAAGTTGTTTTGGCTTGATATAGTTAGCTTGGTTAGAGTGGCTTTGAGATTTTCTTTGTCAAGATAGATTGTGAGTAGCTATCAGATCCATAGTCTCAGAATCCTTGGAGCAAGAAGTGTGTGGGAAGAAAGGAACTGTTGGAAGGAACCTAACAGCATCAAGGCATCTGGTTGTATCTTTCTTCCACATTCTTTAATATAATACAGTGGGATGTTTCTTTCCCATAAAATCATTCCCATTTTATTGTACGAATCCTTGATCACATGCATAGGTTGTCATTGAATATATTATTGTTTCTTTCACTTTTGTTGGTTTGTGATTCATTGCAGGATCAATATCACAAGAGCATTGGAGCAAAGTAGGGACACCAAAGATATAAGGAAGAGATATTTAAAGGTATGTCAACCATCCTTTCTTTGATAACATATTCAATGATTAAAACTTAGGGAAAGTGCCATGTCCTATCTTGTTTTGTTCTATATCTAGGTGGATCTAGGGGGATTGATTTGTGTCCGCATTAAACGATTAGCCCGATAATAGAAGCAATGAAAAAAAAAGGAGAAATGGAAGGAAAAGTAGATAAAGGAAAGAAGGAAGAAGCCTTGGACCCAATCATGATGGATGACGACCAGATCAAGCAGATCATGGCGAATGCTGGAAAGACATGCAGTGGAGTACCCTACAAATACAAGGTAAACACAAGAAGAGAGCCATAGCCATGAGGGAGGGCTTGGAAAGTGATGAAGAGGAGGTAGAGGATCTCCGAGATGTGGAGCAAATTGAGAAAATCTTGCACGTGACATATGAGAGGAAGACGAGAGGTCCAAAAGAGGGAAGAGAAGGAAGCAATCCTATCCATATTAATGTCAATGTAGAACCCATAAACCCATGTGCGACTAACACACCAAAAACAACACCACCATTTAGAAAACCAGATTTCGGGATAAGGAAGACAACAAGTAGTACATCTACACAAGGAACAAAAACTGAGGGAGCCAGTTCAGGGAGCATTAGTCAAGTATCTACACCACGTGGAGGTAGCAGTTCAACATTCAATATAGCGGGACATGATCCCACCATTCGGTTACCATAATTTCAAGGAGAGGTAGCAGAAGACCCTGAGAAACAATTGTTCATTTGTGCAAAGATCTGGGAATAAAAACATATCACTGCTAAAAATACTAAACTTGCGCAACTAGCCATCACGCTAAGAGACCACACACTAGACTAGTACATGAGTCTATACGTAAAACGTGCACCTGGGATGACAAAGACACTGAAAGACATTAAGAAATTATTGATTAATGAGTTTTAGAAGTTGAGCCCAGAGGATCAATACATGAATGAGATGATAGAAATCCAACAGAAACTAGGAGAATCTGTCTGGGAAATTGACCAACGATTTAAACATCTAAAAGGGAAATTGAGGTATTCCATGACTGACATGCAACATAGGCATATGTTTGTGAATTCTTTGTTACCACACCTGAAATACCCACTCAGACAACATAAATCCCAATCTCAAGTAGAGGCTCTATAGGCAACCTTGTAAATGGAGGAGAATGAATACCACAAGATAGATCCAGCTATAGAGGAGTTGAAGAATCTTACCTTCCAACTCAATCAGAATAAGGGCAAGGACAAGCACGAAGTTGTTTGGTGTACCACATGTAGAACATAAGGGCACCACAAGAATGAATGTCCAACATTCACGCAGTATATGGCAACAGGGATGCCAAATCCATTATAGAGAGGACCCTGGTGTGAAATTTGCAAGACACACGAGCATGATCCATATGATTTTCCTATGATACAGAAGTACCAGACAGTACCAAAGAATGCATATTGCACTTTTTGCAAATCAGTAGGCCACGATGACAAAGACTGCATAACCATAGATCTGATGAGGGAAAGGACGTCGGACACATATACAGTGCAAGATGAAATGATGATAGGTCAAGTTGCACATTTGTTTAATCAGGCACCACCGCAATATAATATCGTGTTGCAGCAGTATAACATTGCGTAACCCCAGTATAACCCCGCACAGTATAATCAGGTACCACAATACAATACACTTCTCAGAGATTGCGCCGAGTACAGAGGGGGAGGACGAAGCAGAGGAGGCTTTGGACATGGAAGAGGTCCAGTATTGTGCCATAACTACCAACAACTAGGGCACTATGCAAGATAATTCCCTCTACCACCTGCGACATGCATGCATTGTCATGCAACAGATCACGATACAGAGGATTGCACCACACTTTTTGGGAAGATACAGGAGAAACATAATTAGAACAATCATAACGTACAATGGATCTCTACAGAAGCTAGATAATATGGTAGGATCATCAACATAGTGACGCACGGAGGTGCTAAAACAGGAGATGATGCGGATAAACAGGAACCAGTACAACACCAGTGGATTAAGAAAAATATTGAGCCACCCAAGTGATTTGATGCAGAAAAGGAGAAGGAGACCTTTAAGGAGGTTGGAAAAGAATTTATCAAGCATAATGTTGCATCTACATCTACTACAAAACATACCCAGGACGTCCCAATGTATGAAATGCCATCATCATTGGACCATACCATTGAAGTCCACCTGGGAAACCAAGTAAGTTCTATTAAAACTTTCCTGCAATCCTTTATTCAAGTATTTAAGAATCCATCATCTATTATAGTATTACATAATCTGTTAGATAGATGTACCACAAAATCTTAGGGAAAGTTAGAATATAGGATATTCAATCACCTCCATGCCAAAAGGAGAACCATCAAAGAGTTTAGATTGAATGCCAACATCGAATATTAAAACATGGGCGATGTGATATTAGATCTAGGGTCTGAAGTGAATGTGTTACCCAAAAATACATGGAAATGCATGGGAGAACCTACCTTAGGCTACTCACCAGTCCAATTGAAGTTACCAAACCAACACAGAGTTCTACCAATAGGGAGGCTAAAAGGAGGGGCAATAGATCTAGACGAAGTGCTCACTAAGGCATACTTTGAAGTGATCGAAATCGTGGATGACACAACACCATATCCAACATTACTGGGATTGGATTAGGCATTTGACAATCAGACGATAATCAACCTGAAGACTAGGAAGATGACATTTGATTCAGGCGAATACAGGGTTATTGTGCCTCTAGATCCATAAGAAGATGAAATATTTGTGGAACCAACTTGTTTAGACCAGGAAGAAATTAACCAGTTGTATCGGACCACTACGCGCACCGAATATTACATCAATCCAATTGTCGATGTTGTACTTAGCTGGAGAAGTATCACATCATGTTCTTCCAACTCAGACACAGGTCTGGAGAATTGGCAACAATGCCTGCATGAGGTCTCAACCAGAATATGCGCCCGAATAGACTACGCAGTAAGATGGGTTGGGACATAAGTCAGAGAACCTCCAAGTTTCCATGGAATCAATGACTTGTAAGAATTACCAACGAGATATGAAGAAAAAGTATCAGATAGTCAAAGAGTGATAGATCTCAACATCGCACTTAAGGCTACACTTGAAAGATGGTGGGGCACACACAAAGAAACAATCAAGGACTGGTACCAATGTAAACAATTACTGCACATCAGGTTTGGCGCAACACAAAGAAGAAACCAGCAACAAAAATATGATGGACAGGGGGCACCAGCAGAACACTTGGAGACATGTAGAGTGATGTGAAAGATGACACCCCCAGAATAATGGCCTCATAATTTTGTACACACATTAGAGGGCATCCCAACAAACTGGTATACAGATCAGGAACTGTGCAGAGGAACTACGAGTTGGACAATACTCCAACAAAACTTTATAGTCACTTTCTCATTTGAACATGAGAAACCCAACATAGATGCAACACTTAAGAAAATAAGAGGGGTGATATTCATTAAGGAACCATAAGTTGAACTCATGAAAAAAGAACAACAACAAAACAGAAAGACAGTGAAATAGCTGTTGTCATGTTACCATGTGCAGGAAGAAGCACCAGATGAAGACGATCTGCACAATATTCAGATTGAGGAAGTTGAAGGCGAAAGAGAAGTGGAAGGTCCACCTCTAGAATCAGAAGTAATTTCTATGCCAATGAAGGTAAATAAAGTCAACATTGGGATAGTTGAGAATCCCAAGATGGCCAACATTGGAGACTACTAGGACAAGAAAACAGTGGACAAGATAACAAAATTATTGCGCAAGTACATTGCCCTGTTCCCAACGACCTTTACATAAATGAAGGGTATCACAGGAGAACGTGGAGAGATGAAGATCCCTCTCAAACCAGAGGCAGTACCTATCAGATAGAGGCCTTACAGATTGAACCCCATCTACAAGCATAAGGTAAGAGAAAAAATAGACAGAATGCTGGAAGAAGGAATCATAGAACCAGTAGAAGAATCAGAATGGATAAGCCCCATAGTAGTTCAAGAAAAAAATCAAGGAGGCATAAGAATCTATGTAGATATGATAAATCTAAATGATGCTTGCCTACATGAACCCTTGCCTACACCCTTTACAGATGAAGTCCTAGAAAATGTGGGAGGTTGAGAAGCATACTCATTCATTGATGGATTCTCAGGCTGCCACCAAAGCAAGATAACACCAGAAGACCAACACAAGAGTACCTTTGGAACAAAATGGGGATCCTACCAGTACATAGTCATGCCTTTTGGACTGAAAAATGCACCAACAATTTTCTCCAGAGTATTCATTGTTGCCTTCAAAGAATTCATCCATCAGTTTCTAGAAGTATATTTGGATGACTAGGCAGTGTACATCTTGTTGAAGAATCATGTAGAAGTGTTGAGGCTGATGTTGGAAAGATGCAGGAAATGAAAAATATCCTGGGACATTAAGAAATGTATATTTGGAACACCCTTCGACATTATATTGGGTCACATTGTATGCAGACAAGGTTTGATCATGGATCCTGAAAAGATTGCAATAATTGTGAACTTAGAACCACCAAAATCTATGTGCCAGCTGAGGACCACATTAGGGCATACAAGATATTACAATTTTTTTATCAAGGGGTATGCATAGATCACTACGCCGATGGGGAAACTACTTAAAAAGGATACCAAATTCCAATGGAATGAGAGTTGTCAGCAAGGATTGGACATCCCGAAGGAGAAGATGGTCACAACACCCATATTAGTCTTTCCATATTGGGAGAAGAAATTCCATGTGAATGTATATGCATTAGCCATAGACTTGTGAAATATTATGGCGCAACCAAGAGTAGGGGATTTGGATCACCCCATAGAATTTGCAAGCAAAAAACTATCAGACTCCGAGCAGAACTACAACACCACCGAGCGAGAATGCCTTGAAATGGTGTATGCACTTCAAAAGTTCATGCATTACCTACTTGGAAAACATTTTAGGATTTTCACAGATCATTCAACCCTTAAGTACCTAGTCAATAAGCCAATGTTGGGGGGGAGAATATGTCGATGGTTACTCCTGTTTCAATAATTTGACTTTGAATTCATAGTGAAACCAGGGAAGTTGAACATAGGACCTGATCACTTATCAAGGGTCACCAATGGTGAGGAGCCTACAAATTTAGAGGATACCTTCCCTGGCGTGTAGTTATTTTTAGTTCAGATCGCAGATGATTATTTTGCTGACATTATTAAGTATTTAAGTACAAGGACTGCGCCACATGAATTTAACACCGCACAAAGGAAGAATTTGGTTGTCCGAGCAACCAACTACCAATTGATCACTAGGAACTTATACAAAATGGGGGCAAACAACATCTTGAGAAGATGCACGCTAGAACAGGAAAGGCATAGGATACTGGCAGAATACCATGAAGGAATAGCAGGAGGACACTTTGCAGGAAAATATATCGCGTAGAAGGTACTGTGTGCAGGATTATGGTGGCCAACTATTCATCGAGATGCAAAGGAATACTGTCAAAAATGCGATGTTTGTTAGAGGGTTGGCAAACCAAACAGACGAGATGAGATTCCCTTATATCCACAAGTAACGCTACAAGTGTTTGAAAAATGGGCTATTGATTTTGTTGGGCCAATTCACCCACCCGCAAGAAGATCAGGTGTGCGATGCATTATCACTGCGACGTAATACCTCTCAATATGGGTAGAGGAAGCACCAATTAAATATTGCAACGCAGAGACAACAACACACTTCCTGTTTGAACATTTTCTCACTAGATTTGGATGTCTAAGGATCCTGATGAGTGACCAAGGCACTCACTTTATTAACATAGCTATCATAGCTCTGACTGAATAATTCGAGGTCTACTATCAGAAAAGTACGCCATACCATCCTCAGGAAAATGGAACAGTGGAAGACTTCAAAAATATTATAGAGAATGCCCTAACTAAGATTTGCAATGTCAACAGGGATGACTGGGGTTCAAAGACACCACAAATATTATGGGCATATAGAACTACCTATAAGAAACTGACAGGGAAAGCACCATTTAGATTGGTGTATGGAAAAGAAGCAGTGATGCGATTAGAATTATTGGTACCAAGCCTATGTGTCGCAACAATTACAAATATGACAGAATGAGGCACAATACAAGAAAGGCTACGTCACTTGATGAGCATGGAAGAAGATAGGATTCTAGCAAGCTTCCACCAAGAAGTACAGAAAGCAAGGGAAATTTTTTGGCATGACTGACATATCAAGAGAAAAATTTTCAAGGAAGGAGACCTAGTCCTACTGTATGACAATAAGTTTTTTCAACATCCAGGAAAGTTCAAAATGCATTGGTTGGGACCATATGAGGTCAATACTATCACAGACGGAGGAGCTGTACAGCTGAATGATTTGGAAGGGACAAACTTGAAAGGCATGATCAATGGGAGTCGACTGAATATGTACAAGGATAGTCGACCACCAACAACTTGAAAGATAGCACATAGAAAAAAAATAAAACATCGCACGAAAATCCACATGTGCAGGAGAGAAAATTAGTGCGGCGAAAAGGAAAAAGAGTCTGTGTGCACAAGTCACGGAGTTAGTGCAACAAAATAAGAATATTGTGCCAAAAGTAAAGGGTATAGAAGCCAAGGAGTCTGCGTGCCCAAAAATCCTAGTGTGCTGGAAAAAGGACCAACGGGCGGACAACACGACAATTCAGACAATGAAGACTGTGGAAATCAGGCTCCAACTAGCCGCAATGGTTGAAACTATGACAACCCGTATGCGGAGGTAAATACCATAGCACAACGGAAAGGGAAAAAGTGTGAAAAAAATATTCAAAGGACAACAATTAACATGTACGATGGTACCATGCGTAGGACACGCCGCCAAAAGTGACAAAGGGACAACTATCAATGCATAATAGTTGTCACTCCACCATCCTGCTATAAAGTTGGAAAAAGGGGGGAAAGGAAAGTCATTGTGTCAATTTCCAAAGAGAAGAACGTAGAGTCGAGTGAGAGAGTGATAGAGAATACATTTGACCGAGCAATTGTCGAGTCGACATATTCCAATCCTAGACCCCATCTCAATGTTTCCACCACGTGTTCAAGAGCCAGGTAGGGCCAGCAGGAACACACGCAGTATTGCTCGTGCGACAAACGCAAGGGAGCAAGAAACACCGATAGTGGTGGATGTGGATGAACTCCAGACACCAGAGTATGAGACAAACTTGGTAGTGATAGAGGAGGAGCGAAACCCTACGTAGGAGGTCGGGAAGATGGAGGAGGACCCCGAAAGAACGAAGTCTGATACGTCACGGGGGCAAGGGCAACGACAGATCGAGCATGTCATGGGTTTAGCTCCACAGAGCCATGAACCAGAGGTAGCACAGGTCATAGTACACGAGGGTGTACTAGAGGTGGGGGCCTCATCCTCACAAGCCAAATGGAAGGGCAAAGGTGAGAGAAACATGCATGGAGGGTCACAATCGCAGGCAGAAGGGACCCTAGTTTTGTCAAAGATTCTAAGCGGAGTGCGAGTTTATGATGACATGGTTGACGAAGTCACTACCATCAAATACTCCGACCATGATGTGGCCAATGTCATTAAATTCCCAAACCTGGCGTCAGAGGTCTATCTAGAAAGCAGGGGAGCAGGCTCATCAGGCATGCCACTGATAGAGTCAACACAGTGGATCCTGGGGCTATATAACAATGGCATCATGAACTTACTGGATGCCCCACACTTTGGGAGGGGAAATCCTATCAACGCCTGCGTCAAGCAATTTGTTGCATGCGTCCATGGAAGAATGTTATGGATGGATAGGTCAGTGTCTATCACTGTGGACCTCATCACAGGAATCACAGGGCTACCCACGAATGGAGAAAAGCTAGAGCAGTATTTGGAGGACAAAACAAGATCCAAGGACATCTAAGATGAGATCAAGGATAAGTATGGAACAAAGCAAGGAAATAGGGGCATCCAGATCAGTGACATCAATGATCTTGCAATAAGGTTTGCTACCAGACTCCTTGGGTGAAAACTAATGTGCAAGTGCCCAAAAGAGGAAGTATCGACTGGTGTGGTCTCCGCCATCGCGTAATTTGCAAAGAGGACCTCGATGAGTTGCTAAATTCATTTTTGGAGGACTGCAAGGACACACAGGACCGGGGCTTTGAGTTCCACTACTCGTGGTTACTCATCCTCATTGGCCTCATCGGTTGGAAAGAACCGGTTTATAACAAGTACATGGAGAGACTGGGGAAGTGTGGTGCAACAAAATACCTCTCATTACACAACAATGTAGATCCCAAGAGAAGGAAAGAAAACACATATATCTTTACGAGGTACTTCATAGAGATGAAAGACCTTATTGCAGATACATGACGTATTACACCAGAGACTTTCCAAGAGTTTGGACAGGTTTCCAACTTTAGGGAAACGCGCCACAGTTTATGGATGCAAGCCAAGCAGGAAAAAGACAAGGAATGGCTCCAACTCAACTACTGCATCACGTAGGAAGAAATCCAAATAGAGGTCTAGGAGTGGCCTGAGGAATGGAAGGTACACAAGATTCCAACCATGGTACAAAGTGCACGACCTCAGACACAGGACAGACCAACCCCAACGCACCAAACAAGCACTAACGAGGCAGGAACCAAAAAGAGGAGTGCCCAAGGCCAAGAGGGGGGAAGCACCCCAACCAAGAAGAAACCACGCACACAGAATAGACCACCAAGGGGGTCTACACAGGCTCCACCGCGAGCAAAACAACCACGAATACACTCAATGGGAGAAGTGTGCATGGAAGAAGCAGATGCAAGGACACCGGAAATCCCTGAGGCGAAAGAGGCAGATGCAAGGAAACATGAAATCTCTGAGGAGGAAGAACAATAGACAGGAACCCGGGATATTCCTGAGGCAGAAGAAACAGGGACAACCACTGCAGGGGATACCTAGAGGCCCACTAGTCTCGAGCCATCATCTACCCAGGAGAAGCAGCCAAGTTAGCACACCAGTGGTGGTCGAAAGAAGGAAAATGCACACAAGCCACAAAGCCATATCTCACTAAGCTCGGATGATGTGGAGTTAGTGGTGACAATAGTTGAGGAGAGGATGGATGAAGTATGGGAGAATGCAGATAAGCACAGGGCTTCAATCGTCGATGAGGTGCAAGAGGTGAAGACTGTGCTGGAGTAGTTAAGGATTGAGGCAACAAAGGCACCAAAAGAAACATCCACGCAGGCTAAGGAAGGAGTGCCGGTGCTTGAGACAATGCAGTTTGTAGCACAACCGAGCACCAATTTCATCATCACGCCAGAGATGATGTTTATCGATGAAGACATAACACAGAACCCCTTAAAGACATTGAGATGTTGAATGTGGCATTGGCCAAGAGTCCAACAAAATCACTGTACAAACTTCAAGTGAGTTTCACGCAACAGATTCAGTCTAAAGAAAGAGAGGACTCCACAAACTTACATATCTCCCAGATAGAGATTATCTCGCTAAAGGAATCCCTCAACCTTGAGGCACAACAAAAAGATAAAGTGAAGTAGAAAGTGGAGGAGGTGGAGCAACAAATCCACATGTTGTTTCAAGAAATTCTCAAAAGCATGAGTGAGGAGGCAGGGTCATCGGGAGAGAAGTTGCACAAGATAGAGCAAACTATCCAAGAATACAAGGAGAATATCAAAGAACTGGAGGAGTGTGTCACACCCACTACACCTCCAGAAGTCAGAGTGTAATGGGAACATGAGGCAAAAGAAGTTGCAGAGGACATCAACCAAAGCATACTGACAATCATTGAGTTGTTAGAAAAGAGTGCACAGCTCCGGAATCACCTCCTAGAGGATGGGAGCCTTCAAGAACTGCAAGAGAAGGAAACCAACATCAACAAAATAATGGTGAAGGTGAAGCAACGACAAAAAAAAATGTCACTTTCGGAGAAGATCAAAATGCCCAATGAGTTGAAGGCCCTGCAGTTGGAAGAGAAAGCATTGCAAGCACAAAAGACAACAAGACAGGTGTTGTTGGAGCCCCTAAAAAAAAGATAGAGAAACTGGTCATGGAGAGTGACACAACTAAGAAGAACATCAAGCAGATCGGAGCCGAAGGCAGAGAGATACTACAATATCCTATCTCAGAGCAAGTGGTCACCGCTATGGATGACAAGAGCAGTCATGCTCAACAACAGTGCCAATGGATAACAAATATGTATGACGCACTGCAAAAGGAAGTATCCAAAGTAGAAAACAAGCAATGACAGTGGAACAAGTCAAGCAGTGACTCGGGACGAGTCACGATGTCAGTGTTGGGGGCCTATTGGGAACATACCCATTTTGGGGAAAATGCACGACGTGGAGGAAATACAATTGGCAGAAAAACATGCGAGGTGTGCATGCAAGAATAAGGGAAAGAAAGACAACCGCCAGGAAAAGCAATGGATGAAAACGTGCATGCAAAGGAGAAAATCGTGCAAGGCCAACATGCAAGAAAACCTAACTAGGTTAGGGTTTTGGTAAGAGAATGTAACATCCGATGAGCCATGAATAGATATAAATAGACACCTAGGAGGTCTAGGTGGGGTTCAATGTCTTTGATTGTTTTCATGAGCTACTCACGCGAGATAGAGTAACAGGTCTGTAACCCAATTATGATCTGATACCTTTTTGTAAGCTGTTGAGCTATGGGAGGGAAAAGTGACTAGACCTTGAGGGCTAGATCGCAGGCTGAGGAGTCTAGTGCGATCTACTTAGCCTCGTAAAGGTTGATGAGTCTGTTTTCTGAAGGTATGAATGGAGTTGTAGTACATGCGGCGCCATGCATGACAAAACAATAATAAAAGAGCCTTATAGCCAAATCTTTGTGGATGTAGCCTAGAAGGGGGTGAACCACGATAAATCATATGTTGTGTGGAATGATTATTGTTTATATCTTTGTTGTTAATGGTTAAATCTTAAAAAAATGCTTTGATGAAGTAGTTAGATCTCTTGATTTACATGCATGCATAAGAAATAAAAAAATAACTAAGATCGATGAATGACAAAATATGGATTTAATAACTAGAGAGAACTCTCATCATGCACTAATAGATCCCCATTTAATCCTGGACTGCAAGCACTTGAGTATTACAGTCACCCATTAAGACTATCTCAGGTGAGACTGCGTAGTGCACCCTGTGTACTGCTTTGCCTTCTGGTTTTGTTGGATCCCTAGTAGACCTGAACCTGAGTCAATTATGTTAAAGGTATAATAGACCCGAACCTGAGTCAATTATGTCCACTGGAATTTCAAAAACAGTCGCCTGGTTTAGACAGATGGTTTTACGTAGCGCAAGGGTAATGGAAATCCTGTGATTGCTATGTGGCAGACTCATGTGTGAAAGGATCGCTGAGGGTTAGTCTGCAATGGATTAACAAGATAATGACACTCTGTAATGATTAGCAACTGATCAAAATTTATTCTATTAACTCTCAATCAAGAGCAGACATTGCACACAAAACACACATATATTTTTCATATTAATCCATCAAACACACGTTACATATAGGAAACGATCATCCACAAGATCTGTAGAAAGTGCATATCATTAGCTAAAAATAGCTAACTTAGAAACTCACAAAAAAACCTAATATTAGTTGTAAGCATTATCTCTAATACCCACCCTTAATGCTTACATCACAAATATTACATCACAAATTCAATACTAAAATCACAGATTACAATATTGAAATTACAACACATATATCTTTCTGGTTTGGTCTTCATCAACACTTCTGTCCACTCTATAAATCTCACAGACTAAGCTTTTTCTTCACCACATCTTCGAGCTTCCCACTTGATTCGTTTAAGACACAACTGCTTCTGACCATCAATGACCCATTTGTCATTCTATGAACATGCTTCCATCTGTTGAAATACATGGCCTTCCACTGTATTCACCAGTTATATAGGATAGGAAAGCAATTTGTTCTATATTACTTCCATCTGTCGAAGTACATGGCCTTCAGCTATATTCACCAGTTTTCTAAGAAAATAATAGATACATACTAGAAACCAATCTTACAACTTGATCTTCTTCACAAACATACAAACACACAAAAAATAACCTGTAAATATTGTTGTTGAAGCCCAACTCACAACAAAACCCACCAACATATAACATACAGTGAACATAATCAAATTAGTGATATGTTCTCTCAACACCAAAAAACATAAAAAAAAAAAAACAACCAAATTAAACTATACTACTCTGTTCTATAATTTTGATTCTTGATAATTCATTGCAAATAAATTAAATATAATAAAATCACAATAACATCTAAAAACTCATATAAAAACTCTCACAACTAGTATTGCCATGATTTCTAGAAAGATCTACCACACAGACCATGAAGCAAATGAAACTCTCTATCTACCAATATAAGAACCTTTGTGCACTAACAATTTGATGAATCTCCTCAACACAGGCTTGAAAGATGAACAATATATTTTCCAGCGCCCTTCAATTCTTCTCTATTGCTGATATAAGCACCAATGTGTAGTGTCTCCATCCAATCTGATTTATTATATCACTATGAATGCATCTTCCTTTGAACAACGGTTAGGGATGGATCCAGAAACTTAGTGTGAAGGAAGAGGTGATTCACAATCTAGATTGAAATGGTGGCTTCAGAAAAACAACATTGAAATGGTGGCTTCAGAAAAACAACACTCCTCTTCGAAAATATTTTTCTCGGCAAAGGATGGCTGTAAAGTGCATAACGGCTAGGCAAAAAAGCTGCCAACTGTTACTGACGCAAACAAAGATCTCCTATGCAAAGGTTGTATTTCTTTCTTCCTCGACATTGATGAATAGATTCAACAAAACACCAAATCAATCCACATAGTCACACAAAACAACACTCTCCTGTGCTAATGAACTACTACAACGGATTAAACTTACTTCTTTCTCATTCTCCTAGGCCCTCCCTTGAGGAAGTTAGGCCAAGACTCACTTTCATATCATCACCTACTAGATCAATAGAAAGTAGATCTCATTAGCTAAAAATAGATAATTTAGAAACTCACAACAAACCCAATCTCAACTGTAAACATTATCTGTAAAGTTCATAATATTTTTTTTTGAGGAAGGACTTTTTTCATGAATAAAACTAAAAAAAGAAAATATCCCTTTAAAAAAAGAAGAAGAAAAGAAATTCTTTTATATGAACATAAAATTATTTTACTTATGTGTATCTAATATTCCAATATTTATTTATGATCAAAATTGTGTCATTATTTTTATTATTAATATCTTTTAAAATGTCAAATGTGAACTAAATGAAATAAAATTAAAAAAGACAAATATGTATAAAATCACTCATATTTAGTAGGACTAATAATTAATAACACGTGTTTCTAATTTTCATTGACTATGTTAAATAAAACATAAAAGACCATTATAAATGAATCATCCTTTGGACATACCTTCGCATAAAATTCTACACAGAAGTAATTACAAGTCTCTAATGCACTTAAGGAAAACCTTAAATCAAAATAAGATTACCCAAAAATACTCGCTCTCATATCCTGACTTCTTCTGGGATTGGGTGGGAAATCGCCGACTTACCTATTTATGCAAGTCGGGACTCTTTGGGCATACCAGCTTGTTGATTGATTAATTCATTGCAGTGTAGCGAGAAGAACAAAGGGAAGCAAAGCAATGGCGGAAACCCCATCAGTGGGCAGATTGCATTTGGGCTCTCATGACTTGAAGCACAAAGGATTTGAAGTGTCAGCGCAGGGATTGGGATGCATGGGTATGTCTCGACACTTCGGAGTTGTACGGCCCTTTCACCAACGAAGTCCTGGTTGGAAAGGTCAGACAGGGATCATGGCTTTTTATCTTTTCCTGTTCATGTCTATATCGTGTAGCTTAACCAAGTTGATAGATTCCTCTTCTATGCTTTGTTGATTGCAGGCCATTAAGGGTATAAGGGACAAAGTCCAAATAGACACAAAGTTTGGATTTAGAGTCGTTGAGGGAAAACCACAGCTTCGAGGAGATCCTGCATATGTTCGTGCTGCCTGCGAAGCAAGCTTGATGAGACTTGATTCGATCTTTATTATCAAACATCGTGTCGACACCAAAGTGCCCATTGAAGTTAGGGTAAGTATGGATGTTAAAGAATTGTTTTCGAAGCATAAGGGCATGCATGGATGAAATAGATATATTTTCAAAAGAAAAAAAAGGCCATCCAGCTTCTAAATTTGTTGTATTTTTCATATATTACAGATTGGAGAGATGAAGAAACTAGTGGAGGAAGGGAAAATAAAATATATAGGCCTTTCGGAGGCTTCTGCATCAACAATTCGAAGAGCTCATTCCATTCATCCTATAACAGCAGTTCAGCTAGAGTGGTCTTTGTGGAGGATGCTGAAGAGGAAATTATTCCCACTTGCAGGTATAAGAGGTCTTCTAATTAGGATTTGCCATGCCATTTGCCTTATATTATGAATTGTTTACTGACTTATTAACATTCTAATTGCAGGGAACTTGGTATTGGAATTGTGCCATACAGCCCACTAAGGAGGGGTTTTTTTAAGTTCGGGAGGAAAGTTACTTGAAAATTTAACAGATTCTGATAATAGAAAGGTATTGGATTGTTTTTTTCTAAGTTATGGAGGAAAGTTAGTTGAAAATTTAACATATTCTAATTATAGAAAGGTATTTCGGATTGTTTTTCTTCAGTTCTAGAGTAAAGTTAGTTGGAAAAAAATTTAACAGATTCTAATTGTAGAAAGGTATTTTGGATTTTTTTTTATTTGTATATATATATATATATTTTTTATGAATGTATTTTTAGTTGTTTATTCCCAAGTGCATCTATCCCATGGATATGGAGAAAAGTTAACAATTAATTTTAATTTATTTTACTTTGTTATCCTTGAATGGAAAGGATTTGCAATCTAGATAAGAATTGCCTTTAATAGCTTTAGATTCCTTCTTTGATATTCATATAAAGTTAACTTAGATTGAAGTAAAATTTTTAAGAAATTGATAATTTTTTTTTTTGAATTTAAAATAAAATATAATTAAAAAGTATTAAAATTAAAAGTTATTAGACATTAAAAACAATTAAAATGTTTATATATATGCAAGTGAAATTTATCAAATTTAAAAATGGTTTAGAAGGCCAGGAGTAATTAATGAACTTCATTGATGAAGTCAAACATTTATATATATTTACAGTAAATATTTTATATCAATGTTCGTTCTGTGAAGTTTTTCTCACTGATTGTATTGATTAAAAAATATTTTGATTTTTTAATTTATATTTATATATAGTTTCTTTGGTTATCTAATTTTATATTATTATTATTTTTTACAAAGTGAAGTTTTTCTCAGTGGTTGTATTGATAAAAAATGATTTTGACTTTTTGATTTATATGGACATTCAATTTCTTTCGTTATCCAATTTTATAATATTATTGTTTTTTTTTACAGACAACTCCAAGGTTTGAAGAAAAGAATCTTGAAAAGAATAATGTAGCATTTGAAAGGATATATGATATAGCTTCAAAGAAGGGTTGCTCCCTGGGCCAAATTGCATTTTCATGGGTTCACCATCAAGGAAATGATGTTTCACCAATACCTGGAACTACCAAAGTAAAAAAATTAGAAGAAAATATTGGTGCTCTATCTATTAAGCTCACACATGGGGAGATGAAGGAAATAGAAAAAGTATTATCTACTTGTGGCTTTTATGGAGATCGATACCCTGATGAACACAAGGAATTTCTATGGCCAAACTCAGAAACACCTTCTTTCTCGTCATGGAAGGATCTCAAATGATGCTTTTTAATACACTCTCTATGTTAGGGTCCTACCCTTCCCAACTCCCTAAGTAGATAGATAAGTTGCTATGTATGGAGATCATCTCTAGTAAATAAGACCCATGTAATGGGAACTTTGTTCATTTTTGTTAGAGTTAATGCTTACTTTAGTAGAGTTGGTTTGGGTTTGTTAGATCTAGTTAGTTGTGAGAGATCTTCTCAAACTATCGGATCCTATTTATGTGTGTGGTTTAGAGATTTCCTCATGAGTTTATTATGATGTTGAGGAAAATTTCTTGTATAAATATGTGCTTGATTGATTAATAAGATATGTATAGAATTATTTTGTGTATGTTAGTTTATTAAGTAATTGTAGGTTTCCACCTCTAAAAGACAAGTGAACATTGCTTCCATCAATAAATGTCTAACATTTTGTGTTATTTTGATTCTTTATTTGGCTATTGTTGTCCCAATTTGTCATTTCTACAAATCTTCTTAATATATATATATATTTTTTTATCTCCATCCGTCAATTTACTAATAAAGAAAACCACACTCTAAAAAAAATAATGAAGATAAAAGAAACACCATTTTATTTTATTTCTTTGTATATGAAAATATAATGATAAAGTGATTTTTATTATAATGGTCTTTATCAATATGATATAATTATTTATATAAAAAGTAAAAATTTCTTTATGATAACTCACATTTACCTATTACATTTTAGTCAATGTATATGGTAAAGGAGTGAAAATTTTCATATAGTATATAGCATTTTTGTAGTTACAAGCTACAACCAAAGGCAGGGAAAATTTTCATATAATATATAACATTTTTGCACCTACAAACCAAAAGCATGCACACTAAATGTAAGATTGTCACATAACAAAGCCAATATCTCACTTATTTGAAAAACTTTAACCAATCCTTAAAATAATATGTTTGAATGAAAGTAATGACAGAATTTAAGAAAGCAGAGGCACACAGAGCTTGCACAGGAATAACACGAATCTGTTTTGTATTACAATATCTTAAGAAATCAATACATATATATATCAGCAGAGCAGGTTAAACAGATTCCGATATAAACGGATCTGAACCACATACATTCAATTTTTCCATTATTCTCTAACACTCCCCTTTAATGGAGAAATGGATTTTCTAACACACCTTTAATGCTTACATTCAAAAACTTACAATACTTGAAATCATAATTAGAAAACGTGTCTTTGTCTTTGTCTCACTGGTCTTCATCAGCACTGAAACTCACTCTGCAATCAC
>SNQJ01S0019762.1:39470-54667 GCA_010110895.2 Picea sitchensis
TCCGCTCTTTCTTCTCCACACATTCGAGCTTCCCACTGACACATTTAAAGTCAAAACGCTTCTGACCATCGTTGACACTCTTTGTAAAACTGACGCTTCTCAACCTCCCGAAGGACAGTGTCAATACTGAACCATTTTATGGATACAACTTCCATCTGTGAAATTCCTCCGAAGAGAAAATTTCGACAGTTATATAGGACAGTGATCTTAATACGAAATGTTTTCAATAGTCAATAGTACAATTGACCTTTCTCATTCACAAACATACAAATATAACTATTTGTTTCTGAAGCACCTAAATACAACAATAAAACTCCACCTAAATATTTAGGTCAATAAATACAATAATACAATTGACCTAAATATAACTATTAGTTTACATTTTTTTTTCTTTTTCTTAATAAAAATCCACACTTAATAAACACACAAAACTTAACACATAGATCCCTTCAGCGATTTAAGAGACTGAAAACCTCGACATGTGGTTGCGACTGATACATCAACCAATCTGGCAGTAAATCTGAAAGAATTTAAAATATGTTGAAGTATCTCCCTGAGTGGCATCCTTACAAGCAAGCTGACATATTTCAGCTCCACTGAACAGCAGCGAATTGATGGCAGCAAATCGTCCACAGCTTCTCTATTTCTTGACCGCGGTGCAAGGGTTTGGCAACCTCCAATAGATTGTGCACTCTAATTCTCATATCTGAGCAGCAACGATCTGGTCACGCGCAGCGATGACTCCTTCACGCTCTACCTCCATTTGATTTGCTTCGAATCTGGCAATAGATCTGGCAGTGATTCTCTTTATATCAGCCACTAAACACAGGCTCATCTGCAAACAACAATCACTCAAACAAAACTTTCTACTCTCACCTATGAAATTCCACCTCTTAAATAATTTGAAATCTTGTTTGAAAAACTAAAAACAATCCTTAGAATAATATGTCCGAAGGAAAGTAAAACTTATAAAAAAAATCCACCTCTTAAATAATAAGAAAGCCAATGCTCAAGGATTAGAAAATAGTTCTAATCACGAAACAAGTATAATTCTATTATATTTTTTACAAATTGTTTTCAGTAATGTAAATTTATTTGTATACTTGTATCTCATTTCAAAATCATATCCATAAGAAGTATCTAAAGAAGATCCCTAAGATCCTTGGAAATAACCTCAAAAGTAAAAAAAAAATTGTTTTAATTACCCATTTAACATATTCATACACATTATTACATTTTTTACAAGTATAATTCTATTATATTTCTTACAAATTGTTTTTAATAATGTAAATTTATTTGTATACTTGTGTCTCATTTATTAATTTTTTTTTTTTTAATCATCCATTCAAAATATTCATACACATTATTAATTTTTTTTTTAAGAATTTTAGGCTTATCAGGTATGCAAGCAATAAAGCTCTAGTTTTTCAATTATTTGTTGGCCTTTTCTTACCCATGAAACTCTAAATTTTCATCCTCTTTGTTTATATGGGAAATTTTGAAAATCGTCATCAATACATCTTTTTTACATAATCTTTATTTAAGTTTTTAAGTTAAAGGGATTTCATGGTACATGGAAAATGATGATGGTATATTTTAACTAAAATTTATAAAATAAATTAACAAAAATAAATTACAAAATTAATGGTATGTTTATAATACTTGTTAAGATCTTATTTTAATTTCTTAATATTGGTTAAGACTTTATTTTAATTGGAGGTTTCCCCATTGAAAATAAAAGTGGACATTTCTCTCTTCAATAAAGTTATAATATTTTGTGGTATTCAATTTATTTATTTTTCTATTGTGGTTGCAATCTATCATTTATGTAATAAATCTGGGTAAACTTTATTATTGTTTTTCTATGTCTTCCAATTTATTAATGAAGATCATGAAAAGTGGTATTAGAGCAATTTTTTTTTTTCCAGGCTAGAGATGTATTTCAACGTCTATAAATAACACAATGATCTATCGTTCAATGGGTAAATCTTTGGTAGTCGAAGAATACACATGGAAAATACAAGTAGTTTCACATGGGTGGACACCATTGTGATTGACCCCTGTTATCACCCCTTCGAGTAGTCTCGCACTAGACAACATCTATATAGGGAATTTCACTTCCATGTCAATGTTTTTTTTTTTCAAATCATATAATAATGCAGGAGCATCCTTGGGCTCGGACAATCTGCATCACCCAAAAATATTTCTATTATGCAAATCAGGCAATAAGTCAAATAAGGACTGTGTTAGTGGTCCATTTTGTTTAGTCAGTTTGCTATAAATTTGAACTAGTGTTATTCATGCAGCTACTCTTGTGTATGTTGAAACTTGTGCTGAAACTCGTGCCGAAACACATGCTGAAACTCGTGCCAAAACACATGCTAAAACACGTGTTGGAACTCCTATGGAATATGGATTTCGTTGAAAAAATGAATTTCCTCCTATGATAGCATTGTTACAATGTTTGTTGAATTTTTAAGTTGGAATTAACATGTGTTGAGTATCATCCACTGTTAGGTCAAGGATTTGGCGCCCAAAAGGAGGACTATTACATCAAGAAGGAATCGAACTGTCTAAACAGTTTTGGTAATTGTTCGCCTCAGCAATGGAAGGCGATTTGATCTTGATAGGGGGACGAGAGTTAGTGAATACCATGGAATATTGATTCAATAGAGTTAGTGAATACCGTGGGTTGACATAAAAAAAAACATAAAAATGCAAACGAATTTAGGGAAACAAAGAGGTATGGTGGTAATGTTTAGAGGTGAAGTCATCCCATCCAGAGTCTGCAACTGTAATAAAAAGTAGCGAATATAACCACGGTAGATTCGATTCAAATTTATTCTACTGGATCAATAAGATTGTAAGCCTTTAATTGGAAATCCAATTCGAAGTAAAATCCTCTCTTCTGAGTTTTAATAAAATTACAGATTTCCTATTATTTGTCATTTTATTTATGAATTCTTTTGTGTATTCTATAGAAGGGTGTGTGCTGTAACTATTTTTTTTTTATCTTGACACCTCCCTGCATCAGGTGGTATTAGAGAAAGTCCACTCTTGGATGATTGCATGAATGTTCCTGTAACAGGTAGAGAATAACTTGATTCTAGTGGTGTTTCAACCAAAGTGTTGAAGAACAAGTAGGTGTATCGACGTATGGATTGAGGATGTGGATGGTATTTTGGATTCGAACTACCAGGAGACTTGGAAGAATGTCGCCCATAATGAGAGGAGAAGCACGTGGAGGTGCAAGAAATCAAGAACTTGAAGAGTTACAGAGAAGAATAGAGGAATTAAAATGCAAAAGAGATGGAGATGTTGAGACAGATTATAACTCTGAAGCTGAGAGTGAGATTGAACATAATACTGAGGATGTAGACCCAACAGAGCATTTAATATGCTATATGAGTAACATAGGTAGTGCAAAGGTCTAGGTTTCGTGCTATGATGGAAGCTTAAAGGATGAAACTCTTATAGACTGGATAAGAGAGCTCGAGAGGTATTTTGAATATGAGAATATTCGTGATCCAAAATAAGTTCGATTTTCTATCACAAAGTTGAAAGGACATGCTTCCCTTTGGTGGGACATGTTGTAGAAAGATAGAGTTGATAACAGGCAGGAAAAGATCAAGAATTGGAAGAAGATGGTGAGTAAAATCAAAGAAAATTTATTTCTTGTGGATTACTAACAGAATCTGTGTAGACAAGAGCAAAATTTGAGGCAAAAAGATACTCCTGTGCATGAGTACACTGAAGATTTCTTCAGGATGTCACTCAGATATGGTACTAATGAGCCAGAGTATCGACGTGTGGCTAGATACATGAATGGATTAAAGTATCTGATCAAGGATGAAATGAGTACAGATTATTTTCATACTATGGATGAAGCATACCAAGATTCCCTGAAGGTGGAGGAGAAATTTGATAGGAAAAAGAAACAAAAGTTAAGGGGAAGAGATCGACGAGGAAGAGGCAAAACAAACACTGTTAAGGAAAATGACAAAGAAGAGGAATCAATAAGTAACCAAAGTACCAGATGAAATAGAGTTGGTAGAGGCAAAGGATTTGAAAGAGGAAAGGGAAATTTTGTAATTACTTGTTATATATGTGGAGTTGAAGGTCACAAAGCCTCGAAATGCCCATAAAAGAAAGGTCCCATTAAAATAGGTGATGCTAGAAAGAAGGTTACCATGGAAGGTGATGCAACGGTGGTTGGAGAAGATGTGGTTGTGATTCCACATGAACAAGGTGAGAAATTGATGTTTCAAAGAATTTTACTTAAACCAGAACAAAAGTCAATAGGAGATCCTGAACAATGTAAAAGAGTGTTTAAGACCATATGCAAAGTTGAAGGAAAATGATGTAACTTGGTTATTGACGGAGGAAGTACAAAAAACAAATATTTTTACTGAGGTCAAGAGGAAGATAAATTTGAAATGTGAACCACATCCTAATCCGTATTGAGTTTCATGGTTGCAGAAAGGCCAACAAGTGATTGTGACTAAACAATGTTTGTTAAAATTTCATATTGGGGATTTTAAAGAGAAAGTGTTATGCGATGTAGTGGAGATGGATGCATGCCATATTCTGCTTGGGAGACCATGGATGCTTGACCAGAAAGTTTTGCACGATGGAATGGAAAATTCATATGAATTTGTTCAAAATGGACAACGTTATAAGTTGACACCAATGCGTGAAGATGGTGGGAGTAATAGAAACAATTGCAAAACATACGTGAATAGCAGTAACAACTGCATTATGTTGTGTTCAACCAAGGAGTTCCTGAAGGAGAAAAAACAAAATGGCTATTGTTTAGCTATAGTGACAAAGAATGTTCAAGAGGCTATAAAGGGGATTTTTGTACTAGTAGAAATCCAGTGCATGTTGGAAGACTTTAAATAAATTGTCGCAGAAGAATTAACCACAAGGTACCTCCTTTGCGTAGTATATCACTTCAAATTGATTTGATTCTAGGATCGAGTTTATCAAATAAAGAGCCTTATCAAATGACTCCATCGGAGAGTGAACAAGTGAATCGAAAAGTACAAGAATTGCTTGATTGAGGGTTGATTCGTGAGAGCTTGAGCCCTTGCGCAATATCAATAGTATTAACACCTAAGAAAATAGAGGAATGGTGAATGTGTACTGATTCACGTCCTATAAACAAGATCACTATCAAGTATCAGTTTCCATTGTCCAGAATGGATGACCTTATGGATTGCCTGAGTGGTTTGGAATATTTTACAAAAAATGATTTGAAGAGTGGTTATCACCAGATTTGAATAAGAGAAGGTGACAAATGGAAGACTGCATTCAAGATGAAGGATGGACTATTTGAATGGTTAGTGATGTCGTTCAGGTTAACTAATGCACCCAACACGTTCATGAGATTGATGAACGAAGTCTTGAAACCATTTTTGGGTAAGTTCGTGGTTCTATATTTGAATTATATACTAATTTTTAGCAAGAGAAAAACAAAGCATGTTGAGCATGTGAGGGAAGTACTACAGTGTTGGAAGGAAGAGAAACTATTGATAAAACTAAAGAAGTGTACATTCATGCAACGCGAATTGGTGTACCTTGGTTTCATGGTTTTAGAAAAATGACCTAAAATGGAACCTGAGAAAGTGAAGGCTATTATCGAATGGCCAACACCAAGATGCACATTCGATGTGAGGAGCTTCCACGTATTGGCAGGCTTCTACCAAAAATTCTTTAGGAAATTTAGCCAAATATGTGTGTCTCTTATAGAATGTATGAAGAAGGGAGTGTTTCAGTGGACTGTAGCAACAGAGAAGTCATTTGAAGAATTGAAGAAAAGGATAACAACACAACCAATATTAGCATTACTAGATTTTAACAAAGTATTTCAGGTTGATTGTAATGCTAGCGGAACAACAATTGGAGCAGTTATAATTCAATAAGGAAGACCCACTACATTTTTCAGTGAGAAGTTGAACAAGTCCAGAAACAAGTACTCTATTTATAATCATGAATTTTATCCTATTATGAAAGCCTTGAAGAAATGACGACATTATCTACTGTCGAAGGAGTTTGTCTTTTTCACAGATCACAAAGCTCTGCAATACATTAACAACCAAGGTAAGTTGAATAAAAAACATACTAAATGGGTAGAATTCTTGCGAAGTTATTAGTTTGTGTTGAAACGTAGGTCTGAGAAGTCTAATAAGGTAGATGATGAATTAATTCATAGGACATCATTACTTAATACCATATCGGTAGAAGTGGTAAGTCTGAATTGTCTAAAGACATTGTATGAAGAAGATGCCAATTTCTCATAAGCTTGGAAGGCATGTAAGGAGCCTTGGAGTTTAGAAAAAACACCATATCTGGACTACCATATCCAAGAAGGGTTTTTGTTTAAAAACCAACAGTTGTGTATTCCCATAAGTTCCATATGGTTGAATCTCATTAAAGAGTTTCATAGTGGTGGTTTAGGAGGACATTTTAGGGTTGATAAAACCACAACCTTGGTGAAGGAGAGATATTTTTCGCCCAACAATAATAAAGATGTCCAAATTTTTTTTGAAGGTTGTAGGATCTGTCAACTAGTAAAAGGAAAAAGTCAGAACACGAGACTCTATACTCCATTTCCATTACCCAAAGGACCTTGGGAAGATATCAATATGTATTTTTTCTTAGGATTACCTATGACACATAGGAAACACGATTCAACAATGGTAGTTGTGGATAAATTTTCAAAAATGGCACACTTCATAACATGTAAGAAGACTAGTGATGCTAGTGAAGTAGCTACATTAGTTTTCAAAGAGGTGGTTAGATTGCATGGATTACCACAGAGCATTACTTTAGATCGAGATACAAGATTCCTTGGGCATTTTTGGAGTACAATCTGGAAAAAGTTAGACTCAGATTTGTTATACAGTTCGAGATATCATCCTCAAACAAAAAGTTAGACAAAAGTAGTGAACAAGAGTCTAGGAAATTTGTTGAGAAGTTTCAGTGGATAGAATCGTAGTCAATGGGATTTGACATTAGCCCAAGATGAGTTCAAATATAATGATTTAGTGAACAGATCTATGGGAAAGAGTCCATTTCAGATTGTTTATGGACAGTTTCCAAAAGGTGTGGTATATTTGGTTTCATTAATGGATTTGGAAGGTAAGAAGAGTGTTGATGTGAATGATTTTGTGGACAATATGCATGAATTACAAGAACAAGTAAAGACGATATTGCATACCAACAATGACAATAATAAACAAGGAGCAGATCAACATAGGAGATGGAAGGTATTCCAAGAGGGTGAGTTGTTCATGGATAACTTGAGGAAGGAGTGATTTCCTCGAGGCAGATATAATAAAATCAAGTAAAAGAAGATAGGTCCATGCTAAATTCTAAAAAAGATCTCTGATAATGCTTATCGACTGGAACTTCCATAGAATTTTGACATATATACTACATTCAATGTTGCTAACCTCTATGAGTTTCATGAAGGGGAAAAAAGAGCAAATGAAGGTACCCTCAGTGAATGGGAACAACATCTACCAATTAAGTCAGAGGAGAAGATTGATGAAATTCTTGCTACACGAGTTGGTAAAAAGACTTGCCAGAAGGATTACATGGAATATTTAATCACATGGAAGAATCAAGGAGAAGAGGATGCATCGTGGGTGACTGAAGATGAATTAGCATGTGTGTAGAAATATTCACCTTAGCATTAATCTTCACATGAGTTGGAGCTCATGTTTTTCTTACTAGGCGTTTCTGATGCAAGAGAATCTTCGGGCTCGCACAATCTGCATCACCCAAAAATATTTATATTCTGCAAATTAGGAAATAAGCCGAATAAGGACCGTGTTAGTGTTCCATTTTATTTATTCAGTTTTCTATGAATTCGAACTGTTGTTACTCATGAAGCTACTCTTGTGTATGATGAAACTTGTGGTGAAACGTGTGCTAAAACACACGCTGAAACTCCTTTATAACATGGATTTCGTTGAAAATTTGAATTTCCTCCTACGATAACGTTGTTACAACTCTTGTTGAATTTACATGCTGGCATTAACATGTGTTGAGTCTCAACAATGGTTAGGTCAAGGATATGGTGTCCAAAAGGAGGATTGTTACATCAAGGAGGTGAACTGCCCAAACGGTTTTGGTAACTATTCGCCTTAGCAATGGAAGGAGAATCAATTTTGATAGGGGGATGAGAGTTTAAAGAGAGGGAAGATTGATTTAATGGAGTTAGTGAATACTGTGGGTTGACATAAAAAAAAGAAATAAAATGAAGACAGATTTGGGGAAACAGAGAGGTATGGCACCAATGTTCAAAGGTGAAGTCATCCCATCCAGAGTCAACTGTAATCAAAACCAGAGAATGTAACCATGGTGGAATCAATTCACATTTATGCTATTGTATCAACAATATTGTAAGCATGTAATTGGAAATCTAGTTCGAAGTAAAATCCATTGTTCTGAGTTTTAATAAAATTACAAATTTCCTATTATTTTTCCTTTTCTTTATGAATTCCGATGTGTATTTTGTAGCATGGCCCATGCTATATTTGTTTTTTTGTTTCATCCTGACACCTCCCTGCATAATATAAGTAATAGCCTATAAAATTGTTTAGTGATCAAATTATATTTATAAAACAAATGTATTTATTTTAGGAAATAAGCTATTTATATTTTGTTACTACCTTCAAAATTAGGTGGCAACACCAATACATGAGTGTCACTTGTGTATAATTGACAAAAATTAATAATAAAATCCCATGTTACAATATTTAGAGAAAAATCAACCTTTCATATAAATTAAAGAGAAATTACAACCAAAACCAATGGAATTGGAAAAGATATTTAAAAATACATAAAAYATTTTCTTCACTTTAGTAAAAAAACTCCAATATGAAAACACTATATACAACATGGTCTACCATCTACATGTTGAAACAAATGAAAAAAATATGTCGAGTCTTAGAAATTGTTGTTTGACACAAATACTTAACATGATTTCGAATGTAAGTTCATCGTATTCCAAATATTATCGATGGTTGCATAAATCTTTAGATGTAATGATTTTTCCATAAAACTTGAGGTGCACAATCATGGATTTGGACAGGTGGAAGAATGAAGGTGTTTGCATGTGGATTATGAGGTACATGCGAGACACTTTACTCGAATTGGACACTACGCTCAATGATGAGACGGTCCAATAAAAGATCAATAAGCCTATATCCCTTCACACCGTCGGGGTATCCAACAAAAATACACTCAGTTCTCTGTGGATCAAGTGCCTTCCTCTTTTCATAGGGAATCTATGCCCATGCATGTGAACCAAAAATGTGAAAGTGGGTCACTTCTGGTTTGAGGCCTCTCCAAGCCTCATAGAGGATGTTTTTCTCGACAAATATATGGGGAGATATGTTTTGGATGTATGTTTCATATTTAAGTGCTTCGACCTGTTAGCACACTGTAATTTACCCAAGGCTGAGGAGGAAATCACTGAGGTAACATCAAACCACTTGGAGTCTTGTATATATCCCTCCAAAGACTTAGAGAGGTCTCTCTTTATCTGATCTAGGAATTTTATATATTAGGCTAGTTATTACTGTACAAAGGTTAGTTTATAAATTGGTTGACTGGAACAGGAAGGGAAGGCCATTGGGCATGGAGTCAAATGGGTCTGATCCAATCAAGACAGGCTCTACAGAAAACACAACAAGTCAGGATAAGCTTGACATTATTGAATGATGTGAAAGAAAAGGTGAGGAGAGAATATTGTACCAAAGCAACTAAGAATTCTGGAACTAATCCTCTAGCAGAAAACACATAAATTATCCAAAGCCAGGAACATAGTGCACTTCATGGAAAATTATGTCCTTCAGTCTTCAATTGAATAATTCATATTGGAAAGACATAAAATTATCACAGAGAAGGGAGAAACCTAAACAACGGCAGAAGTCTCGATTATATTACTGGAATTTTGAAAAAGGGAGGCTATGTGAGCTCCGATACAAAATTAAATCATGGTCCCAACTGATCAACAACCATTGTACATTTGAATTATTAAAATATATATAACACACTCTCCCTCGAGATTAGGATTTCGAATTCAACAACCTCGTCCAAAAATAGAAACAAATCCCTGAAAATCTTGAACCGTCTTCCATGAAAGACGGGTCAAACTGTGGAAAAGAGAGGTCAACTCAGACATTCATATCTCCTAAAATATGACAGTTGTGTGAAAAATTAAAGAGGTTATTTTATATGAGTCCATCTTGAACAAAAAAATCTTTCATTTTTTCCAAATGCATCTCTAGCTCTCCGAAACAAAAGCAGAGAGATCATGACCAAAACTGGAAAAAATGGAAGCCTGAAAAATAGGGCTCAGAGATGGATTTGCTTCTCTCAACTGCTGACACTTGTGTAAATTATGGGATATTTTATTGTTCTTCATCCCGCGCTGAACAAAAACCTCTCTTGATTTTAAAAATTCATTCCCATTTGGCCGGAATCGCTCTTGGAAACGGACTAGTAAAACTGGTGAAAACACGATTTTAATTTGGGGAAGGCGGTTTTGCAGAGGGGAAAGTGGTTTTCGGACCCCCTTGGGTGGTAAGTGGTAATAGGGGGGGGTGTGAGTTCACTATATGGTGACATGTGTCCATGGTGGTTTTGGATATCGAACCCCCCTTTTAGTTGAGTGACGTAAGGGGGGTCCGATATATGGGGAAATACGTGGGTGTTTAAAACTTAGGATAGTTTTAGTTTTGTGTTTATTAATTCATTTATTAATTTTTGTTTTTATTTTGTGTCGTTTTATTATTGTTTTTTATTATTATTTGTTATATGTTTTATTTTAATATATTTTTTTATTATTTGTTATATATTTTGTTTAATTTTTGTTTAATTATTATTTTGTTTAATTTTAATTAATGTTTCATATTGTTTTATTTTTAATTTATATGTTTTATTTAATTTTTAAATTAATATTTAATTCTAATATACTAACCTAATTGCTAACTTAATCAAATTAACCTAATTACTAATTATCAATTAATTATTAATTAATCTTTATTATGCCAAAAAGTATTAAAATATGCCACTAAACATTTATTATTAATCTAATGTTTTTTTTTTTATCCTAAGTTTGTTTATTCATGTAGGGACGAAATTGACGAAGGGGTGAAGAAATGAGGGGCGAGGGAATAAAGGGTGCAACAGGGTGATGAAGGATCAGGCGAAATGGATGGAGGGGGGAATGGAATCAATCGAGCCCAGCAAGCCAGATGTCTTCATCACGGAAGCAACACCAAACAAACAACTGAAGAATCAAGTTACCTATGATTATATGACTCCAACATAGGCTCCACCTAGGTATGACATCTCTTTCGAGAGGTGACAAGAACCATAGAAATCTGAACACGTAGACCAGTCCCTTATCCATTGGGTTGATCCCAAAACTTTATTTTGCAACATGTACCTGTTCTGATCTTTCACTTGAGACCAAATCAAACTGAAGACTAAAATTTGAAATCTAAAAATTGTTGAAAGGGATGCTCAAAGAGTTGAACTTATTTGCACAATGCTGAAAAAGATGCTCAAATGGCTGAGATTATTCAAACTGCTATCTACCTTATAGTGTTGAAACCATGCTGAATCAAATAATACAAAAATGCCAATGAAGCCAGTCAAGTAGCTGCTGAAACAAGTGGATTGCTTGACTACTTGTCAGCACAATCAACATGACAACTTGAGCTTTTGTCCATAGAGTAAAAAATGCAAAGTGTAATGGCCACTGCTGAAAACATGATTGATCTTTTATGCTAAAAAAATATTCCATGTAGTCTGCTATGGAATTTGGAAAGACCTAGCCTATCTGTTGGCTTTCAACAAATTTATGGTCATAATTGGGTATGACACGTATGATTTTTACATCATTATACATTTCTTGAGATGGATGCAAATTTTCTGTTGAACTTTGAAATGAGACTCCTGCTGAAACAGACCATGAAAGAGACTGCCTAATCATGTCTATATCATAACCTCTTTTAAGTTCATAACTGACCAATGAACCATGACTTTGACAACCCAAGTTATCCAACACATCAAATATTAGATCTTTCATGGACCAATATGATTGTTTTATTGGTTCCAATATAAATTCTTGATCTTCTATGTGTTTATCCTTCAACATCTTCTCAAGAGTTTCCTTCAAAATTTGAAATGAATCAAAGACTAATGGTACATAGTTATATTCGACTGATTCAAATTTGGTTTTGGGATCTGAAATTTCATTTGGAATTTGAAAGTCAAGGGAACTTAGTGGCTGTAATCCTGGATCTAAAACAACTTCCATGTCATCAATAACATCCTTAAATGATTCATTATAACATTGTCCATCTGTATTATTGACAACTTGTTTATAATTCTCTCTCAGAAATTGAAATGAAGAGAAACATAAGGGAAAATATTTTTCCCTTACTCTGAAATTTTCTGCATTTTTCTCATTGTTGTCATAATCAATATGCACAGGATGATTTCCATATTTGAGCTGTAACTGATCTTATTCCTCCCAACAATACGCTATTGATTGCTTTGGAAAATCTATATTGGTGTAATCCTCATCGTATTGATCGTGCTTGGGTAGATCATCCATGAATGAAATGTCATCAAACATACACATCATATCAGTTGATGGCTCTTCTACAAGCTGAGTTGGAGTTTCATCTTTGACTAATTTGTGAATTGAATACATGAAACAATCATTTGGTGGTTTAGAATATTGAGGCTGAGCTGCAAAATGCTTGGGGACATTGATCCTTGTATTCTCTTGAACTAATGGAACATGAGGTCTTTGAACAACAAGTTCCTCTTTCTTGCTAATCTTATGCATCACTTCATTGACCGTGTTTGTCAAAATATCCAGTTTTACCTCTGAATATATCGAATGCTCTTTTTCTATTTTATCCTTCTTTACTGATTTTAACTTTGCCCTTTTGTTCAGCAGGTTATCTTCCACATCAACTGCAATATTTTGTAGTTATTCAAGGATTGCAGTGTCCCTTTCTCTTAATTGGAATTCCATCTCTGGATCAAAGGCATCTGGGTAGTACAAGAGAGTGAAACCTGGAGGTGGCCTTATATCAGCAAGCATTTAATGATACACCTTATTGACTTGGATGAAAAATGTTGTATTGTCTCCCCTAGCTGTCTTTTCCAGTGGTCATACTCTTTTAGGATGAGAAAAACATTTCCCATGACCACCCATCTATCTAGGAAAACTTTCATAAATTGATGAAAATTTATAATGCTTGCAGTTGGAAGATTCTTAAACCATTTTTTAACTTTACCTTGCAAAGATAGGGAAACCATCCTGATACAGACATCATCGTATTCCACCTCAAACAGATCAAGAAAATCCTTGAGACTTTGAATGTGCTTTTCAAAATAGATCTTCACATTTTCTCCATCAAACCTAAGGAGATTATTGTTATAATTTGGAGGGAAGTCATGGAGAATGGGAGGTAAAACTAGAGGCTTGTATCTGTCTGAGACTTTTATAGGTATAGGAGGTAAAGAAAGGGCCCTATAACTATCTGAAATTTTAACAAGAAAAGGAGATAAAGAATGAGTCTTATGTCTAACTGGGCTTTCTACATGTATTGGAGTGTGTGCCAGAGATATAGGGATGGGCTCAATCCTTTGGGGATCTTCAGGTTGAAACTGATCACTATGAACTTCAACAATATACTCTTGACCGAGATCATAATAAGAGATAAAATAATTACAGATAAAGCCAAAATGTCTTGAATACAATTTGAGCTTGAATACCTGATCTTTCCAGATTGCTTGGTCATGTTTCAAGTTCTTCCTCCAGTGGAGTCTTTGAATTGGAATTGATCTGGAGTTGATTGGAGTCACTAGGTGGATGATTCAGTCTTATTTTGTCTGATCACTATCCACCATCAATAATCATATCTGGAACTTGGTATGTTTTCTGAGGAACAGTCCTGAGTGGAATTGCCACTATGTTAGCACACTGTAATTTACCCAAGGCTAAGGAGGAAATCACTAAGGTAACATCAAACCACTTGGAGTCCGCGATCTAACCCTCCAAGACTCAGAGAGGGCTCTCTTTGTATGATATAGCTTTGTTTGCTGAGAATTTTAGATATTAGTCTAGCTATTACTGTACAGAGGTTGGTTTATAAATTGGTTGACTGGAATAGGAAGGGAAGGCCATTGGGCATGGAGTCAAAGGGGTCTGATCCAATCAAGACAGGTTCTACAGAAAACACAATAGGGCATGATAAGCACCTATGCTGGATTCTTGAGATTATTGAATGATGTGAAAGAAAAGGTTAGGAGAGAATATTGTACCAGAGCAACTAAGAATTCTGTAACTAGTCCTCTAGAAGAAAACACAAAAATTATCCAAAGTCAGGAACAAAGTGCACTTCAAAGCAAATTCAGTCCTTCAGTATTGAATTGAATAATTCAGATTGGAAACACATAAAATTATCACAGAGAAGGGAGAAACATAAAAAATGTCAAAATACACTTCACCAACATAAATGACACAGGAATCCTGTCAATGTCTCGACTGTATTACTACAATTTTGAAAAAGGGAGGCTCTATGAGCTCTGATACAAAATTAAATCATGGTCCCACCTGATCAAAAACCATTGTGCATTTGAATTATTACAATATATATAACATACTCTCCCTCGGGCTCATGGGGTCTAATTCAACAACCTCGGCCAAAAATAGAAACAAATCCCTGAAAATCTTGAATTGTCTGCCATTAAAGATGGGCCGAACTGCTGAAAAATGGGGTCAACTTAAACATTTTTATCTCCCAAAATATGACATTTTTGTGAAAACTGAAAGAGGTTATTGTATATGAGTCCTTTTTGAACAAAAACCTCTTTCAGTTTTTCTAAATTCATCTCTATCTCTCCAAAACAGTTGCCGCAAGATCCTAACCAAAACATGAAAAAATGGAAGCCTGGAAAATATGGCTCAAAGATGGTTTCGATTCTCCCAACTTCAGAAACCTGTGTACATTCTGGGAGAGTTTATTGTTCTTCAGCCCTTTCTGAAAAAAAACCTCTCTCTTCTTTTAGAAATTCATTCCCATTTGGTCATAATCACTCTCGAAAACAGACTGGTAAAATTGGCGAAAAAATGGTTTTAATTTGGGGAAGGC
>SNQJ01S0019762.1:54741-70244 GCA_010110895.2 Picea sitchensis
GGGGGGGGTGGTGTTCCAATTTCACCATATGGTGACATGTTTCCATGGTGGTTTTGTATATCAGACCCCCTTTTGGTTGAGTGACATAAGGGGGGGGTCCGATATATGGGGAAATACGTGGGTGTTTAAAACTTAGGATAGTTTTAGTTTTGTGTTTATTAATTCGTTTTTTAATTTTTGTTTTTATTTTGTGTTGTTTTATTATTGTTTGTTTTTATTATTTGTTATATGTTTTATTTTAATATTTGTTTTTTATTATTTGTTATATGTTTTGTTTAATTTTTGTTTAATTATTATTTGTTTTATTTTAATTAATGTTTAATATTGTTTTTTTTTTTTTTAGTTTATATGTTTTCTTTAATTTTTTAATTAATATTTAATTCTAATATACTAACCTAATTTCTAACTTAATCAAACTAACCAAATTACTAATTATTAATTAATCTTTATTATGCTAAAAAGTATTAAAATATGCCACTAAACATTTATATTAATCTAATGTTTTTTTTTTTAATCCTAAGTTTGTTTATTCATGTAGGGACAAAATTGGAGGAGGGGTGAAGAAATGAGGGGCAAAGAAATAAAGGGTGCAACAGGGTAATGAAGGATCAGACAAAATGGATGGAGGGGGAAATGGAATTAACCGAGCCCAACAAGCCAGATGTCTTCATCACGAGAGAAATGACAAATAAACAACTGTAGAATCAAGTTACCTATTATTATAGGACTGCAACATGACCCATAGTCTCTATGGTGGTGACTTTGCATGCATCATGCAAGATGCCATCTCCTTTAGAGATAATTTTTTCTACTCAACAACTCCGTTTTGCTGTGGAGTATAGGGAACTGTGTGATGCAACTAAATCCATGCCTCATGGAAAAGATCATGGATCTCATGATTGACATACTCTCCCCTGTTATAAGTTTAGAGGACTTTGATCTTCTTTCCAGACTGTTTCTCAACCAGGTCTTTGAAATCTTTGAGGTGTTGAAAGACCTCAGATTTTTGCCTGAGAAATTAGATCCATGTAAAATGTGAAAAATCATAAAAAAAAAATGAGAACAAACCTCGCTTTGCTGATGGATGGATGCGGAAATAGACCCATAAGATCACTGTGGATCAGATCTAAAGGTGCAGAAGCTCTCTGATACTTTCCTTTGTCCAATTTCTCTTGAGGGTGTTTTCTGAGAACACATCCCTCACATACTCCCTTGGAGAAATGGATGTCTGGTAGACCATCAACCAATATTTTCTTGCTGATTTGTTGCATGTATTTGAAATTCAAATTTCCAAACCTTTCGTGCCATATCCTACTACTTTAATCAACATGAGTAAGTAGTAAAGCATAATCAGGTTCAGTGAATTCATAAAATGTATACAATCTAGACTTGTGATTTACCTCATCGGTAGCAACCCTGGAGTTGGTTTTCATGTCATAGATGTCCACAACATTTGGTGTGAATATGAATTTATTTCCATTGCCATAATTCATCATCTGATACATAGATATAAGGTTGATAGAAAGTTTGGGAACGTGCAACACATTCTTGAAGCTTCCATTGGTGAGTTCAATCCTTCCTTTACCGGTGACTTCGATGGAAGAGTTGTCCCCCATCAGAATAAGAGGACCTTTGCATGCATCCAATGAAGAATATATTGCTTTTGAGGAAGCCATGTGATGTTATTCTCCTAAATCTACAATCCAAGCATCAAGAGAGGAGTTGATGGAAATCAAGGCATGGATATAATTGCCTTTCTTGGGATCCAGATCTTCCGGCTTCTTCTTCTTGGCACCCTCGGGGATGTGATATCCAAGGTTGTTTTGATGAATTATTTGAGACATTAGATCTTTTTTTTTTTCATGCATGTGGGTTCTAGATGGAATCCTTTTTGACAATACGCGCATTTCTCCCCTTTTCTTCCCTTTCCCCCTTTGGATCTGAAGGCATCGGTGAAGGGTTTTGTGTACCCTTCCTTCTTTGGATGTGCATGAGCTTTCCTTTTGTATTTATATTTATATTTATTATATTGATGGCTGTCATCTTGCACAGTAAGTGCATGCGCCTTTGGGCCTTTGATTTTTCCCATGTTGATGACCTTGGTTTGCTTTTGTGTCAGGGATTAGATAAAGTCCTCAAGAGAAGGAATCTTCCAAGTGGCTCCAAAGGCGAATCTGAAAGAATGTAATGTGGATACGAATATAGAGAATTCGGGACCAATTTTGGAGAGAATGGTGAGAACCATTTGTTTCTCCTCCTTATATTTATCAACCCCACAAGCTTTGAGTTGCGACAGTAAATCCTTGAAATTTGTAAAGAAATCTTGGATATTGTTGAAGATTTTTGGATCCAATGTGAGCAATTCCACCTTCATCATGTGTCCCCTCATCTCATCCTATTTTCCAAAGATACCTTCCAAGGTGGTCCAAGCTTCATTAGGAGTCTTACTAGAAGATATGTGAAAAAGGAGATTGGGAGAAATAAGACTACAAATCGTTCTGAGTGCTTCATCCATCCGATTTAAGTACTTGGATTTTTCTTTGGATGATGTTGGTTTTGTTTCTGTATTCAAGGTTAACCTGTAAAATCCTCTGGTTCAAATATGAATCATTATTCTCTCCTTCCATGCAAAGTAGTTGTAATGTGTAAGAATGAATTCTTTTTGGAAATCCATCTTTCCATTGTCTTCAATATTTTGTACCGGCAAAAAAATTTGGTGTAGCTTTTTCTTAGCATTCTGTCGGATATGATACCATGTAAATGTGTTGAACCTGCACAAAATAGATCTATATATATAATAATACACACATTTTCATATATAAATTGAGAAAGAAGAAGAAGGAGAGAAAGAATGGAAGAATTCTCATTAATTGTAATGAATAATGAATAATTTACACATGATATTCTCTGTATAACTCAATGAATGCACACTGGAGGAGAACCAATGCACCATAGTGGTGGTATAGAGTGATATAGACACATACCAATAGTTATGGGAGTGTACTGCCACCTAGTCTAGTCTCTCACGCAGTTACAGGAGTGAACTGCCACCTAGCTGAGTTAACTAGTCAACTAGTCTTCAGTTAACTGACTGAACAGAGTGTAGTGAGGCGTAGATCAAGGAATCAAGGGTAATGTTCCAATATGATGATGATCCCAAGACAAGTGCACATTAGCATGGTGATTATCCCAATGTTGCATGGTGACAAAACCAATGCAACATCTAGACTCAACTTAGCTAGTCAAACTGAAGTGGCAACTGAAAGAGAATATTCTCCCCTAAAACATAGGAGATTGGATAATGACTAATTATGACTAATAAACAAGGAAAAAATTAGGAAAAAAAAATCCTAGGTGTGTGTGAATTAAATCCAACACTCTGTAGGTATGTAGTTCACATAGCTATACTTGGTCTACTCAGGACTGTGTATATTCAATCCTTGTGTATCTTCAAAGTAGGCCAAGTAAATGCCTGCTCTTTCCTTCTAAATCACAAAAAATGAATTTATCATAAATTGAAGATCTATCTTGCAAATTACTTTGGTCATCATAATCACTGCTGCGAAACCATTTTAAATGTGGAAGTGCGAAAGTACAACTATGCGCGAGGACAATGTGTGTCAATTCTTGGCACAAGGCTTAAATATAGACAATCCTAAGTAGACCAAGAATAGCTATATGAAATGCATAATTAACAAAGCATCTAGGGATGACAATTCCAGACCACAAGAAATTTGAAATATTTGTACAAGCATTGGAAGAATGGATTCACCGCTCAAGGATTTAAAATAGTCTAAGTGATTGATTTACAAAGAAAGTGCTCACGAAAAACATTGTCATATCACACCAACAAAAGAACCCACACAAATTGTAGAAAACAATATGAACAAAAGCATCACAACATACAACAATAAAGGTATTACAAAAAAGAACAAAGCTATTGCAAATGTGGATCCACAGAAGCATAGCAGCTTGCAAGCATGTATTTATTCCACACAATGGTCAAAAATACAACAAGTCTTTATTATACCCACCACGCACCTATGGTCAATGCAATCACACATAGTGAATAGCTATGCGCACTTGGAAAACATGCCAACAACAAAGCCATCTACAGAACATGACAAGGAATTGCCAACAAACCAAATGTCCATTGTGCGAGGCAATAAAAATTGCACAAAGCATGAAAGACATAGTGATGCAAAATGCAGAAAAACTGTCCAAGAAAATTTTTCCTCACATAATCAACAATTCATTTCAAATTTCAACACTAGACATCTACAATTTTTTTGTTCTATGCAGTCCATGTCTCCCTCCCATTTTCCCTAGTCTTCCATTGAATTGCGAAATGGAACAATATATCATTTCTTTCTTTGCCTCCACAACAAAGATATAGGTCCATTGCAATGATGTCAAAATGAACTAGAACCTTATTTCTTGCAATGATTGCATGAGATTTCTGACATCAATACATATGTTTAAAAAAAATGCACTTATTTTCATCTCCAAATGAAAATGAAAATGCAAAAGACATAGTTGCACGGAGTTCTTGCACATGTGCATCACAAAAGTATTACAAGTGTTGAACTGCTAAAGTACCGCAATGCACAAGTTCCACATAACTAAAAATAGGCCAAATGTTTATTGTGCTTGTAGATGCATTTGGTCCTAAATGAGAGAAAATCAATTTATTATAAACCAATGGTCACCTATTTTACAAATTATGTGGCTTGTCACAATCACAGATGCATAACTATTGGAAATGTAGACCTGTAAAAGTGTAGCAATGCGAGAGGATGACCTGTGAAGGTTCCTTGCACAAGGATTAAAAAAACAACATCAACCATAACTTTGAGGTAAATTGGAATCTTGTAAATCTGAAAAACTATTATTTTATCTAATCTTCTTATGTGACTCTAATACACGTTGTGTTGTGAGAAAGGAAAATTATTCCAGGTATACAATCTTTGACCTATTATACATCATATGATAATGTATACATTTCAAATAAGAAACATATTAGCTTGGAACTACTTGTAGATACGTGGAAGTTTCTCGTAAATGAAAGCAAATCAATTTACTATAAACTAGTCACCTATTTTTCAATTTACATGACTTTTCAAATCACTGATGTGCAACTATTGAAAATCTGGAGGTTCAGAAGTGTAGCAATGCAGAAGGGTGTGATGTGCGAGTTCTCCACAAAATGATTAAAAATAGAGCATCTTATATCAGATACCTTTCCAAAATTAATAGAGATAATAAAAAACCTTCAAACAGTCGACAAATGAGAAGCACATTTGCTTCGCACTGATTGTGGATGTTTGGTCCTAAATGGGAGAAAATCAATTTATTATAAACTAGTAACCCATTTTGAAAATTACGTGGCTTGTCACAATCATAGGTGGAAAACTATTGGAGATGTAGAGATATAGAAGTGTGGCAATGTGGGAAGCTAACCTATGCAAGTTCCTCTCACAAGGCTTAAAAATAAATCATCTTAAGTACACTAAGTATAGGTGTGCAGGATGCACAAGGATTCAAAATAGACTGACTGAATGCTTTCTCTATTATTATTCCTTGTGTTGATTCTCAACAAGTATGCAGTTCACATATATATACTTGGTCTACTTAGGACTCTATATATTTAAGGCTTATGTATCTTCAAAATAGACCGAGTGAATGCATGTTCTTTCCTTATAAATCACAACAAATGAACTTACTGTAAATCGATGATGTATCTTTAAAATTACTTTGCTCGTCACAATCACCAATGAAAAACCATTTGGAATTTGGAAGCGTGAAAGTGTAACAATGTAGGAGGACAATGTATCTCAGTTCTTGGCACAAGTATTAAATATAGACAATCCTATGTATACCCAAAATAGCTATATGAACTGCATAATTTCCGAAGCATCCAAGCACAAAAATTCTAGACCATAAGAAAAATAAAATCTCTATACAAGCGTTGGAAGAATGGATTCACCACATCAGGATTTAAAATATCCTGAGCGATTGCTTTGAAAAGTAGGTTCCGGAGAACAACATTTCCATATCGCACCAACACAATCATCCACACAAATTTTATAAAACAATAGGAATAAAGGCATCACAACATATAGTAATAAATACATAACAAAAAAGTACATAACTATTTCAAATGTCGACCTGTGGAATCATAGCAACTTGTGAGCATGTCTTTATTCCACAAAATGGACAAAAATACAACAATTATTTATTATGCCTGCCACACACTTGCGGCCAATGTGATTGCACACAACCAATAGTTATGCACACTCGAAAAACATGTCAGTAAAAAATCCATATATATAACCACCAAGATGCAGAACTGTAAGTGCCAACGTACAAAACCACCGCAATGCAAACATGCCAGAGAATTGCTAACATACCAAATGTCCACTGCATGAAGAAAACAAATCCGCACAAATCACGAAAGATATTGTTATGCAAGATGTGGATAAATCATCCAAGCAAAAGTTTCTGCACATAGGTAGTAGTGCATTTCACATTACAACACTGAACATCTACAAAACATTTTTTCTATGCAATCGATGTCTGATACAAAAATCCTTTGACATCACTTATTGATTTACTTATATACATGCAATATCTAACTTGATCTAGAATAATTTACTGATCGTATTGGGGTGGTTTGCAGAATTCCGATGATGTTATTTTTACCCAAAAAATCATAAAATGAATGTTATCTTTTCTTAATAATAGTGAGATGACACAATAGAAAATAAAAGAACTCAAATTACATACTTTTGTTTCATCTTTAAGTTCCATTTATTCAAATGAAAATTGTCTTCTCCATCTCAACTATCAAAAAACATGTAAAATGAATCACATATGAAAATTTAATGGATTCTCTTAAATTCCATTACTCAAAACAATAAAATAATCATTGAAATCCTTGTGAAATTCTAAGAATATTAACTATAAAGTCGACCAATTTCCAAAATAACTCAATTTTATACTCTTTGGCATGCAAAACAATGCATTAAATTCCCATTAATGACAAATCGAGATTTTTTTTACAAATGATCTGAAGTCACAAAACAAGCCTCATGTTCATGATACTTGCAAAAAATCATGTTGAATTGATGTAAAACACTTGAAATTCTGTCAAGGTACTTCTTGACACGCTTTATAGTGCAACACAAACTAAGCTTGTACTTTTCACATACTTTTGTACCATTCGTATAGTCGTGGGATCCCTTCCCTATATTTAAATCCGTGTCTCTATATTTTTGCATACCTCAAGATTTTTGAATATAGGGATGTGTGCATGAGTGTTGGGATCTGTGTCCATTAAATAGTCTGATTCCTCCAACTCCCACGGGAAATTAATGCAACTTCATACTAAAAATAATGAGGATCTTGTAAAAAATGAGTCATTGGCATAATGGTTGGGCCTCTAGATTATATCTAGAGGTCTTGGGTTCGAACCACTTCCATACACACATGTTCGTTGGTTTTATGCTTTAATATATGGTCAGATGTGCCATATATAACATACATTTAAATTCGATGGTTTTTATATTTAATACATATGGTATATACCATATATATAATATATGGTATATATAGGTTTAAACTCATTGGTAAATTCAATCTCCCCACGCATATATGGTATGGGCCACATGGTATAGTAATAGACCAAGGGCTGGGGCTAGTCCTCGACCCCTTTTCCCCCAAAATAAAACATTACATATATTCAAATATATTATATGTCATAGTACGGTTAAGACTCATACAATGGTGTGTTGGTTGTGGTGGTATGTTAAGTTTTTGGGAGGTCATGGGTTTGGCCCCATTGACTCCCAAAATTTTACACAACACAAACCAATATTAGCCAATGAGGGGCTTCCAAATGGAAGCTTCTTAATGGCTATTCAATGCCACATGTCAATTACCGATTGGCCCGCTTGTCAACTTGTAACTCATCCACTGGATTCCAACTCATCTACCTAGTCACTGTACGATCAATCCACTTGGTGCCTTGGGATGTGGCCATGCCACCTTTACGGTCATGCCACATGTCACTGTAAGGACATGACACATGTCATTTTACCCTTTTGACTTTTGACTTTGACCCAAACTTTGACTTCTTATAATTTTTGCATACAAACTCTATTTGAATTTCCATTTTCACCATTGGAAAGTTGAAAACGAGATCTACACAGTGATGGCATTTATGGGACGATTTGAGATGGTCAAATTTTAATCATTTATGGATCCTCTAGGACCTCTGTGAGCATTCTAGATCCCATTGGAACTATGTGAGCATTCCTTAGATCCTCTTGGATCACACCTTCCCACTAAAGAACTTTTGGACCTCCAAAAGTATAGATATTCAACAACCTAGTGATGATAACTCCAACTCACTCTTCCATCTTACTGAAATGTTCATATCCAATAACTTAGTGATGAAGCTTCTTCACTCTTCCATATTGATGATTCTTTTGGAAATAAGTCTTCATCTTGGGTCTTCAATATTAGGTACTAGATTAGTGCACTTCTGTCTTCTTCTATGTAATATAAATTTGACTCTGGCCTCTAGCACTATAGCTAATATGATATATAACTCCAGTTCTAGCTCATATATTCCCTGACAAAAGAATTCATGTTCATTGAATCTCTACAATACTTGTATATATATTTCAACATCCACTCCCATCTCCTTTTGTGGATGATAATCCATCTTGGCCAATATGAAACCAAGTCGAATGTTGATCTATGCCTTGTCCATTTTGACTCATTGTTCTTACATTGCTGAATGTATATGTAGAATTCCCTAAATGAATCCTCTGCCCATTGTCACTCCTGCCTTGAAAACAATTCTACTTTCATTGTTATCATATGTACCTGATTGCTTCTGTTCAAGGTATACATCCATACAAACATGACATAGTATTTAAAGATGATTATAGCATGCACCTTTATGTGCCTCTTATTTTTGAAGAGGATCACTTCTCCTTTATTGACTCTAGAAAGTTTTGCATTACTTTGATTCTTTTTCCACTCTTGAACTTCCTTCATCCTTCTATTCCTTCGCTTTCAACTCTTCTGAATCAATAATGTTGTCTTAGAAAATTCGATCCATATGTAGCCTTTTAGCTGATTACAAGACAATATATTTGTCTATATTGTTGTATAAATGCTTAAAAATATTTATAATGAGATTATTCTCACTGTAAAACAATATGTATATAGGTGGCTATCTAGAAATATCTAATGAGGTTCCTCTCACTCTATAACAAAGTGTAAGGTGTAAGGTGGATATCTAGAAATCTCTAAAAATATTCCTCCCACTCTTTACATCGTAAAAGGTGGCAATGTAGAAATTCTCTTTACAAAATTCCTCTCACTCATACAAGGTGGAAATATAGAAATTTATAGAGTCCCTCTCACTCTTATAATTTACAATGAGTGGCTTACAAGCCTGCTAATAGAATTTAGGATATTCACACATATGCATATTATATTTACAAATATATATAGTTACAAAATTTTAAAGATGGTTTAGTTATGGACTCATTATTCCCATTGCATTGGGAGGAGTATCATAGCTTCCGACCTCTAACAAAGCCTTTGATGTTGATGCTTTCTGACATTGAATCTGATGTAGAATCAGATGTCGAATCCAAGTAACCATTAGACCAAGCTATCGGTCTTCCCAGTAACCTGTATAACCTCTCCTTGTAGATACCAAGCACTATTGTCGTGTGTGGAGTAGCTTTCCTTGAATACACAAGTACTCGACCATTTTGGAATGAAACTATATAGCCATCATCTTCAAATGATGAAACTGAGAGAAGGTTTACCTTTAAGTATGGAACATACAATCTATGTTCATTTCCCATAAATACTCTGAACTCGAGGTGGAATCTTACGTATCCATACCCTCTTATTGTTTGTTTGGTGTTGTTTCTAGATCCCACAAAGCAATCTATGTCAGATTCTAAGAAAGTTAAAAATATTGATCTCATCCTAGTCATGTGGTGAGATGAGACACTATCCACGAACCATTCTTTGATGTCTTCATAAATCAATTTTCCAAGACCAACCATCAAGAAGTATTCTTTTCCAAGCCTCTCAATAAGACCATTGACTTCATCTGGAGTTGTTTCTTGTCTTCTCTCAAGTGCCTTTACATATTTTTTGTTCTTCTTTAGACATAAGTGCGAGGAAAGTGTCCAACACTTCTCAATATGGTGTCCAGTCTTACCACAATAAGAGTAGAGTGTCTTTTTCCATGATCCATTCTTATCATTCCTCCATTTCCTCCGAATTGAGAAATGATTTGACTTCATCTTGGAGGGATTTACTTGCACAAACTGTCTTCTTTGACACTTATCCACATCATGGTTTGTAGTTCGATATGAAGAACATGGATAACTAGACCATTCACCAGTGGGAAAAGTCTTCATTCTTTCTCTTGTAGCATGTACATCTTTCCCTGAAGATGATTTGCACATGTTACTCTTCTCTGAACTAGAAGGTAAGACCAATTGTTGATGTAGGAATTCATCATCTGAGGTTCTCTTTGCTTTATCTACCCTCAAGTATTCTCCATCTTGATGGGAAAAAGAATAATACGAGGAGTCTTGTTTCTCAATCATGTTTTTGGAAGGAGATAGTGCAAGAGAGACTATCTCATTCTCTGTTTGTCCAACTTTACCGATTGATGGTGCCATCTACAACTTTCTCTCTAGTTCATGAAAAATACTCATGTGGAAATATTCAGGACATAACACTTAATCTTCCATCCTTTTCTTCTCTTCCTCAATAGCTTGCAACTGCATTCTTAACTTGGAATTCTCTCTCTAGATTTTCCGATTAACGTTCTTTTGAAGTCTCAATTTCATGAGAATTTTACTCATCTCGCCTTCTTGATAAGAACCTTAAAAATATTCACTAGTTGAACTCTTGGATATCATCACTACAATAACTTGCAATGCATGCCAAAACTAGCTCTAAAACCACTTGATCCGAAAATCCTTTGATACCACTTATTTCTTTACTTATATACATGCAATATATAACTTGATCCAAAATAATTTACTGATCATATTGGGGTGGTTTGCAGAATTCTGATGATGTGATATTTACGAAAAAAATTCTAAAATGAATATTAGCTTTTCTTAATGATAATGCTATGACACAACAAAAAATAAAAGAACTCAAATTACATACTTTTGTTTCATCTTTAAGTTCCATTCATTCCAATGAAAACTTCCTTCTCCATCTCAACTATCAAAAACACATGTAAAATGACTCACATATGCCAATTTAATAAATTATCTTAAATTCCATTACTCAAAAAAATAAAATAACTTCACCATTGAAATCCTTGTGAAATTATGACAATTTTGACTATAAATTTGACTAATTTCCAAACTAGTTCAATTTCACTCTCTTTGACACACAAAATAATGCATTAAATGTCGATTAGTGGAAAATTGAGAAAAAAGTTTTACAAATGATCTCAAATCACAAAATAGACCTCATATTCATGATCCCTGTGAATAATTGTGTAGAATTGATATAAAACACCTGAAATTCCATCAAGATACCATTCAACATGCTTTACAGTGAAACACAAGCTAAGCGTGTACTTTGCATGTACTTCTATACCATCCATATAGTCTCGGGATCCGTGTATTGTCTCGAAATTCATGTTGGGATTTGTACATATCTTGATATCTATGCACATAGGGATGTTTGCAGGAGTGTTTGGATCCATGTCCATTAAATAGGTCCGGTCCTCCAAATCCCACGCGAAATTGCTGCAACTTAATCTAAAAATAATGAGGATCCCATAACAAATGGGATGTTGGGACAATGGTTGGGCCTTTGGATTATATCCCGGAGGTCCTGGGGTCGATCCGCTTCCATACACACATGTTCATTGGTTTTATGTTTTAATATATGGTTAGATATGCCATATATATCATACATATAGTTCTATGGTTTTTATATTTAATACATATGATATATACCATATATATAATATATGGTATATATATATTTAAATTCATTGGTAAATTCAAGCTCCACATGTGGATATGGTATGGATCACATGGTATAGAAATAAACCATGGGTTGGGGCTATTCCTAGCCCCCTTTCCCCCCAAAATAAAACATTACATATATTCAAATATATTACATGCCATAGTATGGTTAAGACTCATATGGTGGCGTGTTGTCTGTGGTGGGTATGTTAAGTTCTTGGGAGGTCATGGTTTCGACCCCTATTGACTCCCAAAATTTTACACAACACAAACCAATATTGGCCAATGAAGGGCTTCCACATGGCAGCCTCTTATTTGTTGGTTGTGGAGCCTGATATTATATGTCATAGTATGGTTAAGACTCATACGGTGGTGTGTTGGTTGTGGAGGGTATGCTAAGTTTATGGGAGGTCATGGTTTTGACCCTTTTTGACTCCCAAAATTTTACACAACAAAATCCAATATTGGCCAATTAAGGGTTGCAACATGGAAACCTCTTATTTGTTGGTTGTGGAGCTTGATTATATTCCTAATTCATAGGCTTGTTTCATTCATTCTTGGATCCCATTTCTTTATGGAGGGTGTTTTGGGGGGATTTCCCCCCCACTACTATCACTAGGGGGGGCAATGATAATTAATAGAGGCCCCCTTGCTGGGGGATTCGGGGGAAGCGCCCTTGAAGCAAAATTTTGGGAAAAATTGCCTTATAAAATATTGTAATTTCTTAGTAGAAGTTATGTTAGGTTTCATATCTGATGGTAGAAGTCATGTTAGATATTTTTTCCCTAGAAGGAAGCCCTCTTTTTTATGAGGGAGTTGTATTGCGAGTGTGAGTGATAGTGAATGTTGCATTCTGAAAGAGGATACTATGAGAGAAAGAAGAGGAAGTTACAATGGGTGTACTATAGGTTGTATCCCTTCATTTTCCTGGACAAAAAAAGAAAGGACCTGAAAATTTCTCTGGTGGACATAGCCCACACTAGGTGAACCACGTATATCTATGTCTCTATTGTATTGTGTATCTTATTATTTGTTTCCATATCTTAAACAAATTGATTTGGATTTATGTGAGAACTGTGTTTATGGAAGAAAGAAGAGAGTCGTATTTCTTAGAGTTGGAAAGGAAAACAAAAGAGAGTCATATTTCTCAGAGTCGGAAAGGAAAATAAGAGTGAAATGTTAGAGCTTGTGCATATAGATGTATGGGGACTGACTCATGTTTCATCTCTTGGTGGATCTCATTATTATGTTAATTTTATTGATGATGCAAATAGAAAAACTTGGGTTTATTGCATTCGAACAAAATATGATGTTTTTGACACTTTTAAGAAATGGAAAGCTTTGGTTGAGAATGAGACATGAAAAAGGTTGAAGTGTATCACATAAGATAATGGAGGTGAATATTGTAGCAAGGAGTTTGATGATTCTTGTTCTTAACATGGGATTTGTAGAGAGAATACAGTTCTAGGAACACCATAAGAAATGGTGTGTCAGAAAGGATGAACAAGACAATCATGGAGCATGAAAAGAGTATGAGATTGCATGGAGGGTTTCCCTTATAGTTTTGGGAATATGTTGTAGATACTGTTTTTTAGTTGATAAACATAGGACCTTCAAGTTCTTTGGATGGTGCAATATTCTAGATATAATATAGTATGAAAAATAGAAATATTTAGTAAGCAATGGAAGAAGAACAATGATATATCTAGAACAATATCAAAATAATACTAGAATAACACCATAAATAACACCTTTATTAATGATAGCAATGTTCACTTGCCTCTTCAAGGGGGAAACCTCCAGTAGAGAAGATATCTATTACAATAATATCCAATACGAAATATCCACTACCTTCTACTCTTATTTATACTAATTCTACCTTCTAAAGAAACTTCTAGAGGAAGATCTTTCTAGAAGAGGAAGCTTCTATTAGGTCTTCTTACATTGACATATTCTCCTTTATTTGTTATGCCTTATTAATTAATGTTATCCTTTATTACATAGAAATCATATCATACTAACTAATGACCCATGAAGAGGGGTTAGTATCAGATCCTAACATGCCCTCCCCCTTCAAAAGTATCCTTTTCCTCAAGGTTGAAAGTGCGAAAACTACTGGAGTATGATCGTTGGTTCTCAAGTCACATCCTCTGGTGAGGTGCCCTTCCACTAGATCAACACTTCCTTGATAGTTATTCCATGCAAGTGATGTTCATGGGAATTGAGGACTGCTTTTGGTTGGAGCCAAAGGGAGCCTTCTTCATCTAATTCCAGAAGGATGGTTTGGACCCAACAATTCTGGTCGACCAATTTCTTCAGACAGGAAAAATGGAACACCATATGGATTTTGGAAGTAGATGGAAGAGCCAATTTGTAGGCCATTGAACCAATATGCTTGATGATATGGTAGGGCCCATAAAACTTGGGTGCTATATTATGATGGCTCTGGTATTTGAGAGACGTTTGTTTGTAATTTTGGATCCTGAGAAACACCTGATCACCTTCTTAAAAAACCCTTTCTAAACAATGTTGGTCCGACTGTTGCTTCTTGCGATTTTGGGCCATGTGGAGGTTATCCTTTAGAGCCACAAGGGTGGTTGTTCGACCTTGTAGCATTGTACCAATAGATTGGACCTTTGATGTGACTGGAAGATATGTAATGACTGTAGGTGGTCGTTGGCCATACACTACTTCATATGGGGTTGTTTTAGTGGTTGTATGATAGGAAGTATTGTACCACCATTCAGCCAAGGGGATCCATTGCACGCATTGGTGTTTCTTTTTTGAAGCAAAACACCTTAATTAGGTTTCCAACATTTTTTTACTACTTCCATCTAACCATATGAATGGGGGTGATAGGTTGTTCTCATGTTCATTTGGGTGCCTTGAAATTTAAATAGCTCTTGCCAAAAGGTGTTGGTGAAATTTGGGTCACAATCAGATACAATAGAGGTGGGAATGTTAGGATATTTAGACACTTAGGAGTTAGTTAAGATCTACTTGGTATAATATGTCGTTAGGTAAAAGTGTGTTTCTTAGTGTGTTTCTTTAGTATGCATTAGTATGCATTTGTAGTTAGGAAATCTGACGGTCACGATATCTTTCCGACATAGAGTGATCCGATGGTTCATACTCTGCTCGATCTTAATGGCCATTGAACTATGGCTAAACACTCGATTGGTCCATGATATCTATTTAAAGAGCATGGAGGGTCATTTTCCGATGATCGATTGTGAGAAAATATCTTGTAAAATCTCTTTGTAATCTTTTTCTTTGCATTAATAAACTTCTCCAAGTGGTCACATTGGCTGGGGCTATGAATGTTTCCCTGTAGGGATTTTACCACGTGAAAACATCGGTGTGTTGATCTTTGATCTGGTTATGTGAGTGGTTACTGAAGGTGTTTGTCCTCTATTGGAATACCTGTGTTGTCGAACATGGTATCAGAGCCTGTTTGAAGAC